>LR537801.1:108259-145999 GCA_900883565.2 Caenorhabditis panamensis | reverse complement strand
AACACTTGAAAAAAACTGTTCTCGGCCTCTGCCCCAGAGTTGAGTCCTCTCGTAGAACGTGTCTTAGTGAAACAGTAAAAAAAAGTGAGCTTTCTGTTGCAGAGAATTCATTCAACCAATTCAACTTTCGGTAGTTTGCTTATACAAGATGTTTCGTTTGTTTTCAAACAAAGTGGTCTGAAATGAGAAAATGCCCTGTTTCACGATTTCCATTTTATCACTTTCAATGGTATGCAGTATTCCAAGCGATCTGACTCAATCTCTTCCCTTCATTCCCATCCTCCTAATCCCCCTCCAACCCCTTCTTCCCCTTTCCTAATTTGCGCACCTGTCCAAACATCCTGGAGTTTGAATAGCGTCTAGATCTCATGAAACTCACGCCTCTGTCTATTAGCTAATGTAATGAATCACGTATTGCTCATAGTTTTTTGATCTACAATTGTTAATCATATTTGAATCTTTGGCTCTTTCCCGCTTTTCGTTTCTATTGTTCTAATTGAAAGTGCAAACAAGGATCGGAGCTTCACAATGGATCAACAGAAGGTATAGGCTTTTATTACTGTTATGAGAGAGTTATTGAGTCCGGAAATCCGTCCCTGAAATCGAGATCACTGAGCTCTTCTTATGCAGATTCTTTGAGGCAACACATGCGGGTTGGATGTCATTGTTGCACAGGAGCATTATCAAGCTGAAAAATGCTATTTAGGGACCCTCTAACTATCAGACGAACCCATCAAACAAGGCCAAAAACGCAAAAGACGGCAGAGCCACTAGGATATCCCCAAATGTTCCAGAATGCAAAGAGGAGATCAAGAAAACGTCAATTACGAAGAGAATGGATTGGAGGAGAACTTGAACAAACATTCTCGCATTCCTCTGCTTCCTTCTTGACCCATTTCGACAGGAGAAGCTTACGGACTTCTGAAAACCCCTTAAAATAGTTACGGTCTTCTCTGAAATGCTTACAGCGCCTCCACAAAGAATAATCAAGAAGCAGATGACATTGAGCATGTTGGAAATCATCATGAGCACAAAGGCACAGTAGAGTTGGAGTTGGTAGTTGGCCACGTGGCACTCGTCGGTGTAGAGGAAGGTGAGGGAGGTGGAGGAGAAGGTGCATGTGCATTCTGGAATGGAATACAAAGAGATTAGAGAATGAGTGAACTTGGGATTGATGAGGAAGATTTGAAATAGGGAAAATGAGTTGAAACAAAAGTTTTACTGTAGCTGGAAACAGCAAAGGTCACACACTACTAACCCCCATAGTGGATTGTCTTTTGGTTTTTTTTGATACAGTGTTGCTCCCCTTTTAGAACATGCGATTATCGGAAATTTTGTTTCTTCCGCTGTTTCATCAACATTTTGCTACAGTAACCCACTAACCAAGAATGTCAATACAGGATCCTGGTCTACATTTGCAAATTTTTTAAACAAGATCACTGTAACAGTAATCCTTGCTTCTTTACTTTTCTGTTACTTGCTTATTGTTAGGTGTTTACACATTGACATGTTCGCTTTCTTGACTCATTCATTTTTCCGCAGCTACAGTAATCCATTTGACATCTCCACATCCAAATGCTATCACAACTGGTTCAAAATGAACAAACTCTACAAGAGAGGTTACTGCTACAGTAATTTTTGAAATATTTTTTCTGTTAGCTGCTTTACTGACTGTGGTTTTGTTCCTTCTCTCCGAATTGTTTGTTTTGTGTTTCCAAAAATGACTAACAAGTTCCAAATTTTGGATTCTCTAATACAAATGTTCAACTAGATACAGAAATCCACATTATATCCGATCCATACAATAATTTCAATCACATAGACTATCGAGTCAGTGAATCTGCTCATTTAGAATGGTAAAAAACAAGTTTCTGTTACAGTAATTTCTTCTAACAGTCATCTTTAACGAAATTCGCTATAAACTGGGTTATTTGAATTTGTCTTTTCTGTATGCGATTGAGTTTGTTGTCAGTTTCAGGATTTTCTCATCACTAATTTGCTACAGTAATCTTGAGTATCAAGTTTTTTCACCGCTCTCATGAATGCCCCAGTAATCACTGCTCAAAAAAGAGAAAGACACGGCACTTTTTAGTTTAGTCAAGAATTTTTCCTAGAAGTCACTGACTTCCGCTGTTTCAGCCCTTTTTCATAACCAACTTGCTACAGTGATCCACAATTTGAGAGAAGAATAGTTATTTCAACTGAACGAAACTTGTCTGTAGATACTAATACATAGTACTACTGAAGGATGTTTTTCTAGCACCAAAAGGAATCACAAACTGAATATGCCCGTTTTGCAAAGTAGAAGATGAGTTTCTGTTACAGTAACCCCTTCTAAGAATTGGAAACACCTAAAGTTGTTTCTAGGTACGTCCGGATAGTTTTACAGTTGCTGGTTACTAAACAGTGCAACATTTCAAAATACCGATCAAATCGGTGTGATACAGTAATCCCGTCTTGAAAAGGGTCAAAATGTCTTGTTTTCATGTATTCACTCAATACTGACGATGTATCACTTTTTCAGTTTCATAATTCTTTCATGTCTAATTTGCTACAGTGATTCACAATTTGAACGGACTTCTTTATAGACTTTTACAATACCTCCTGAACTCCAAATACCTACATATCAAATCGACCTGTTACAGTAATACCGCCTTGGAAATTATCATAGATTATCATTCTAATGCCCATAGGAATTGTATCACTTTTTCAGTTTCACAATTCTCTTATCTCTAATTTGTTACAGTAATCCACCATTGCGTAGCTCACCTGGATACCCCATAAGCGTCCAAATCACAGTGGCAAACCAGGAAGTGAACACGCCCAATGCAATCAAATCCGAGTTTTTCCTGTTTTTACTGCCCATAAAGCAAATTGTGGCGAATCGGTTTAACGAGAGGAATGCTTGAGTCATGTTCCCTTGGATATACAAGCCGAATACCAGTAACTGGCTGAGAATCATGTTCACGTAGTTGGAAACCAAGTTGTCATTTCTGAAGGGGGATGAAATCATCGAAAAAGTTATCAAAACTAACGCAAAAATAGCGGGAACCAGCCAAAAGAACACCAGAGAACACGTTAGAATGTTAGAAGAACACTTTGAGACTGAAAAAATGAAGAATCCGCCGCGAAATCGAAGACCGAACATGAATCCAGAAGCGATGTAGAGATTGATGGCACCTCCAACGGTACTTATCTGAAAACGGGTTTTTGCTTAATTTGGGGGTTAAGCTCACCAATACAAGAAGTATTGCGGCCCATTTTCTCTCGGATGGTTGGGTTTCCAAGGTGGAATTCGTGATTTGGTAGTACATCTGAAAATTTGAAAAAATTTTCCGAACAAAAAAAATTTTTTTTTTCAAAAATGTTTTTTTTCCAGTTTTTTTTCGAAATTTCTATTTAGAGAGCTAAAAAAGTTGTATATGTTCAAGAAACCAACCCGAAGCAGCTCTAAAAACGGAAAGAAAAAAGTCAGAATGGCCAGAAGGCGTGACTAACGAAAACCCATTGTTCTGGAAAATTTAATCAGCATTTCATATCAGATATCAGCTAATTGTTTGTGCAAGGCGGAAGGGATCAGGATCAGAAGAGGCGGAGCAAGCAGATTTTGCAGGAAGTTAGCAGGAATTGGGGATTTGAAGTTTGGTTTTTTCACTGTTTCAATTTTTCAAAGTATGACAGATTTTTTCTGAAAATATGATGTTGCAGACATTGAACAAGTCAATTGTTCAATTTTTTTCGCAAAAAACTGAATATTCTATGCAAAACTCTTGAAAAAACTTCAATTTCCGCTGAAATTCTTCAATTTCAAACTCGCGCTCATCGGCGTGGCCTAGAAATCCGCGTGGTGCCCTCGGCCACGGCACCGTGTACTCCACGTGGACAACTTTTTTCGCTGTAAATTTTTTCCTTTTTCTCTCATTTTTCATCGATAAATCGCTAATTTTCCGCATTTCCAGCCGAAAAATCATGGAACCCGAGTCGATTTTGGATTTCCACACTGAAACCGAGGATATTCTCGTAAGTAACGCTCATTTTAGCAAAGATTTTCGATTTTTCACTGGAAAACTTGAATTTTCAGGCCGCCCGTGCTCGTTCGGTGACTCGTGAGAATCAGATCACGCTGGCCGTCAGACTCGTCGGATCCGAGAAGCGTTCCGACATTCAGGAAGGCGTCAGCATGCTCGAAGGTGAGAGAATTTCGAAATTTTCCGAAAAATTTGAGACAAAATCGTGTTTTTCCTACGTTTTTTTCTAAAAATCTCTCAAAAACAAAAAGTTTTGTTGCAGAACTCGTCAAAGACACGGAGCACAGTGAGGATTCAAGAGTCTGCGTCCACTATCTCGCTCTCGGACATGCTCGTCTCCAGGTAAAAATTTTCGCAAAAATTTTTCAAAAAAAAATGCAAAAAATCGAAAATTTTCCAGAACTTCGACAAATCCGTCTCGCTGCTCAACGCTCTAATCCGCACGGAACCGGCCAATCAGCAAGCCATCGAACTCCGCAAGACGGTCAAGAAGCAAATGAACCAGAAAGGACTCCTCGGCCTCGGATTGCTCGGCGGAGCCATCGCCGTTCTCGGAGGCATCGTCGCCGCCGGTTTCGCCCTCAAAAAGTAGCCCACGGGAGCTCGAATTCATCAATTTTTCCATGTAAATGCCACTTGCCTACGGGTTCCAACTCGAATCGGATCTCTGCTCAAAAACGCCCAAAACCACGTGTGTAATCGTGTTCCTTTGCATGTAATTTATGAGTAAATTGAGTAAATTAGGTTTTTATCAGCTTTTATCACCTTGTTTTTGTATTTTTCCCATTTTTCTACAAAGTCGAGACAAATTGACATGATTTGAGTCTTTAGTCACCAAATGCAATTTGCACAAGGAAAGTGAGCTGTATTGTTTTGTTGTTTTGCTCCAATTCCTAGTAATTGGTTTTTGAAGATTATGAGAAGAAAATTTATGACGCACGTAACCTGAAAACGATTTCCGAGAACGGGGAACGCAAGCAAAAAGAAACTTCCCATGCCGGGAATCGAACCCGGGCCGCGTGGGTGAAAACCACGAATCCTAACCACTAGACCACATGGGAGGATGAGAGTGGCGGGCGGCAGGGCATAGAGGAGCGCGCGGGAATGGGGAGGCGCGTGGCGATGGGGAGAGGAATGACACTATGTGTTGAGGATGAACGAGAGGAAACGAACACGATATTGAAAGTGTAAAATTTATTTTTTAGGTTGGGTAAAGACTCGCTACATCCAATAGACAATTAGAAACAAAAAACAAGAGGAATGATGATTTTCACAGCTCGGAACTCTCCATCTATCACCAATGGATTTCTTCGTTTGCTTCCGCACAGACTGGACAAGTTTTCCTGAATAAAAAGTTGTTTGATAGGTAAAAAAGTCTTTTTTTTCAACTTACATCTTATAAGTTGATCAAAAAGGTATGTCCACTGTCGATCGTCTCTCGTGCAGAATAAAAACAATTCTTGCAAATGAGTTGTCATGTGTTTTCCTGAATTCAGCATTATCTTTACGCAAGATCTCGCAATAGAACCCACCATATTTTTGTTGTCTCCGTCCTGAGCAAATGTCATCATCGCCTTTTGAACACCAAAGTTTACAATGCCACGACCGTTGACTTTGAATCCCAGTCGCCGTAACAAGCAGCATTCTGTTCTGAAAAAATCACTGACTGAACAATTTACACACAATCATTTCAGATACATACCTTTGCATTCCAAAAACGATTTTGAAAGTTAAACCGCCAGAAAGTGATATTTTCACTGGAAAACCAACGGTCTCCTGAAAAAAAAGAGATCTATATGTACATACATGTAGATGTTCCTTACGGTTTCTCAGAATACGGCAAACATGACAAATGGCATTTGAACTTTGAAGAAATCAGAAAACGACCCACATCGGCGAGCCCAAGGCGTGAGAAATGAGTGAAGTAAATGTTTCTCAAGGGTTTTTAGAGGATACAGAGAGGCGGAGACAACAGAAAAGACCAAGGACAGCAAAAGTTTGCGAACGGTGACTGTGCAGCGGCGCGTCTTGTGTAAGGAACGCATTGAAGAAACCGACAGATATTGTAAAGAAAACCTTTCTCTTTTTGCAGAACGGGCCCTGGGAGAATGAATCATATTTTTTGCAAGCAAAAGGTTATTACTAGTGGGGAAGAGGAAAAAGCAGTGAACGAAAGTTTGGAAGTTGAAAGACGATGAATTGAAAAAAATTTTAACTTTTTCAGCAATAATTTTTGGCTGAAACCGGGGTTTTTTGTGATACTTTGACAAAAAAACTTCCTCTGTTCAAAATTGAGTATGATTATGAAGGAGTGTAGTCATTCTCAGTTTCAATCACACTTTTTTCGTTGTCTTCCAACTTTTCTCCGATCGGTACCATGAACTGGTTTTTACAAATTTTTCTCACTTGAAAAAATCAAGAAATTCGAAAAATCAGCAGGAAAATTCACTGTTTCAAAACATTTACATAGCTCTGGAAGATAATTGGAGAGCAATAAAATAATTGATTATTAGAACATCCAGAAAAAACAAAATCTACAGTTTCAATACAATCACATTCATTTTTCGCCATATCCAAGCACGATGCATCATCGGTTAATTTTTCTTTACATTTCCCTATCTAATGACACCTGTATAACCTCCATTCTAAACGACAAGACTGCCAATCAAAGCAAAAAATGAGAAAAAGAAATTTTGAAAATTAGCAAAAAAATGTACTGCTTCAAGATTTTGAAAAAAATTGAAAGTGAGAGAGGTAAGTAATACAATTACAATTACTTTAAAATTATTGTATTAAAAAATCTCTATCAGAATCTCCCGTTTCAAGACCGCTAAATAACAATTTCATCGATCCCGATAGATTAGTTGATCCGTCTTTTTCTTATTTTCTGCAACATGTCCCTGACACCTGCATAATCCCCTCCAGTACCTCATATTGTCATTGACATTGTCACCTCACCTCTTCCATTCCTTTCCCTTCTTTCCCCCCCCCCTGCATGACCATAAATCAGCCCATTTCCCTGCTCTTTCGCCCATTCCCTTCTCTTCCTGCGTCTCTCTCCTTTCTCTCGCGCCCTCCTCACCCCACACACTCTCTCGTCTCTTGCCTATCTATTGAAACGGCCATGCCGTTTCCAATACCTAAATTGTACGAGGAATACCTTTTTTCACGGTTTTTTGTGTAGTTTGAGATGGTTTTTCAGTAGAAAAGAGGGTTTTGTTTCTTGCGTTTTTTTTTCGATTTTTTCTTGAAAAAAAGAAGAAATTCAGGGTCCAATGTCTACGGGAATCCGTCGGCGACACGCCGACGAAAAACAGAAACAATTGCTAGAGAATAGAGAAATCGAGGAGACGCAGACAGAGAAGGATGTCAGTTTGTTGAGGTAAATTTGTGATTTTCAAAAGGAAAATTTTCGAAAAATCCTAAAAGCGATGGTTTTTTAGGTCTTCTCACTGGCAATTCATTGCAATTTTCTATTTGGTACTGATTTTCGGAGCATCTCTCCTTCACAAGTGTTTGCCAGAGCCGAAGGAGCCAAATGAGGGTGGGTTGGTTTCTTTGAGTTTTTCTAAATTTTTGGAGAAGATCGGAAAAAGGGGGCAATTTGTGAAATAATCTAGAGAAAATTTGCTGTTTTATGGTGTTTTCAAATTAATTTTTGAAAAATTTTGAACTTATTATAATAAGGAGAAATTTGAAAAAATGGGTCTCACATCAATTTGCGACTAGCAGAGAGTTTTTGGATTTTAAAAAAATTGTGGAAAGAGTTAGCAAAAAATTATTAACTAGTAAAATGATGTAGAGAAAATTTGCTATTGAACGGTGTGTTTAAATAATTTTTTAACTCAATTTGAAAAAAGTTATTCATTAGTAAAATAATTTAAAAAAGATGTGCTATTTTATGATGTACAAAACTCATTTTTTGAACAATTTTGACACCCAAAACAAGAGGTTCAAAAACAGGGCCTCACAGCCAACTTGCTTCAATTCTCCTTCACGACAAATTCAAAAATTGCTGTTTCGAAAATCTTTCAAATTCTTAACAAAACCTCATTCATTTATTGAGAGAACAACTGCAACAATTGATACATCATTTCTTCCAGACGAAACCCAATTCTCGGAAACGCGAGCCGTCAAGATCCTTCAGGAACTATCTGATTATGGATGGAAACCTGCTGGAAGTTACAATTGTGAGGAATTGACGAGGAATAGGATTCTCAAGGAACTGGAGGACATCAAAAAAGAGAATTTGAATCGAAAAACGTTGAGATTCGATGTAGACACTCAATATGTGGATGGCTGTTTCGATATTCCAGCTCATGATACAGAAGGCATGAATATTTGCTATCGGAATGTGAGTTCATTAAAATCTTGGATGATTATAGCGTAATTTTCCGAAATTTTGATATCGGTTTTTTGAAACATTGATTGGATTTTCTCAAAGTTGTTCAATTCATTTTTCAAGTCCTTCAGATTTATAAGTTTTTTTTGAAACAGATAATAACTCTCTTTCAAACTTTAGGTCTCCAACGTGATGGCTCGACTTGGAAAAGGAGAGAAAAAGGATCAGATTTCGGTTTTATTGAACTGTCATTATGATAGTTGGCCTACTAGTAATGGTATGTTTCTTTTTGAGACAAAATGTAAAAATTCTTGATCAGTTGTGGATCTTATTGTCTGTAGTTGGAATCGTGAAAGTTATAGGGGAAGGTTGAAACTGTAAGAAAAGCTGTAAAGTCGTTGAAGCCACTATCGAGTAGGAGTGTCTTCTTGAGAAAAGTTTGCAATGAAACAGAAAAACATGAATCGGGGTCAGTTTCAGAGATCGTTCATAGGAACAGTTGAATTTCAAAAACCGATGAGTATACTTGAAAATTATAATTGAAAAGTTGTTGGTTGATTGAAATTACAGTAATTCCTAGCTTAGATGAGAATTTTGAAACGGAAAACGTATGTTTTATTGTTAATGAAAGGAGATCATTATTTTATGGCAAGAGTGATCTACAAATTGTTCAATGAAACTTTTTCAAGCTAAGATTTCAAGAGGAAACAGAAAATAGTTGTGGTAACCGGTGAAAAAGCTCACAGTTTCAAAACTAGATCATACTTTTTCTATTTGGTACTCTGATGTTTTGCCTCTTTCATCGGGTTTACCAGTTGCCTTGATAACAACCTAAACCATAAAAAAAAACCGACCAAACCTCTGTTTCGAATTAGACCAGAAGATTTCGTTGTATCTTGTACCGACTGTCTAAAGTTGTGATTCGAAAATTCATATGAAAAAGTTGAAACTGTAAAAAAAAGTTCGTTCGACAACATATACATGTACTGTCCAGTAGCAGTGACTACTAGTGAAAACTTTGTAATGAAACAGAGAAGTATGGATATTTGTCCAAGCACATAATAGGCAAGTTGTCATAACTAGATGAAACAGGAAAATGTTCTGAAAACCTTGAAAAGTTCCCAGTTTCAAGACTAGATCATACCATTTCTATTTGATGCTCTAGTACTTTTCTCTACTTTTCTCCAGTTGCCTTGATAACAACCTAAACCATAAGAAAACTGACCAGACTTATAGCTTATTCTTATTCAAATTAGGCCAAAATACTTTGTGATCGACGTACCCTCTACATACTGTCTGAAGTTTTTATCCAAAAATTCATACGGAAACGTTGAAACAGTAAAAAAGGTCGTGAAAAGACAACATGCACTATCCAGTAGCAGTGAATCCTATAGAAAAATTTGTAATGAAACAGAGAAATTTGGATTAGTTCCGTATGTATCAGTTTCACTGTTTTGTCGATAGTTTTCAAAATCATAGCTGCAGAGTGAAACAGAAAAATGTTCTAACAATCGTCTAAAGTTTGCAGTTTCAAAACTTATTCATTAACACTTTCTACTTGAAAATTTAGTAATTTGTTTGTTGTTGTGAAGTTAGTAAGGATCCCAATTACTGACCGATACCCTTATGGAAAACCTTCGGTTCCAAAACCAAGTCAAACTTCATCAGTTACATCTTCATTCAATTCTCGTCTAGCAAACATTTCCCTTTCCAGCCGGCAGTGACGACCTCTCCTCCTGCGCCCTCATGCTTGAACTCATCCGCCTCTACTCGCACAACCCCCATCTCCTCCATCACGACGTAATCTTCCTGTTCAACGGCGCTGAAGAGTCCTCCCTCCTTGCTGCACACGGCTTCATCACCCAACACTCTTGGAGGCATGAAATCCGTGCTTTTATCAATTTGGAAGCCAGTGGATCCGGTGGAAGAGAGCTGCTGTTTCAGGCGGGACCTGCGAATCAATGGTTGCTCAATTCGTATTTGGAGGCAGCGGTTCATCCGCATTGTAGTGTTATTGGGCAGGAGGTAATCCCAAAAAAGAGATTTTCTTTAAAACCATATTTTCCAGGTCTTCCAATCCGGCGTCTACCCGGGAGACACTGACTTCCGCATCTTCAGAGACCATGGTAGAGTCCCTGGCCTTGATCTCGCCTTTGTTCAGAATGGTTATTGGTGGCACACAGAGTTCGATACAGCTGAAAGGATTACGAAGGGATCTTTGCAAAGAGCTGGAGAGAATGTGTACGCCACGTTGAATCATTTGTTGAAGAGTCCGTACTTGGAGAAACCGGCGGAGTATGCGGATAGGAAGACGGTGTTTTTTGACTTTTTGGGTGAGTATGTAATTAGACTGGGGGAAATGACTGAAAAGAATCCAAGCGTCAATGATCAAGAACCCAAATTCATCATAATACTAGAAGATTTTGAGAAACAGAAAAGTTAAAGAATCTAGAAATCTAGAGAAAGTATCAAGACTGGAAAATGGTAGATAATCGAATCATTACGAAATCAAAAAAATGAACAAATTTAGAAAAGTAGAGAAACAGAGAAAAAAGTTAGAGAAGTAGAGAAGGTTCGGGACGCAGAGACAAAGAGATTTCTAGAGAGTTTGAGAGTTTAAGAGATTAGAAAACCCGAAACCAGAAACGAATTGTGAAAAGTGAGAAACAGAAAATTTGGAGAATCTATGAATCTGGAAAACGCGAGACAGTGAGAGACGCAGAGAAAAGAGATAGTGAACGTTTGAAGCATGAAAGTTAGAGACTATTTGTAAAGAAAACGAATTATAAAATTGGAGAAAGGGGTGAAATTAGGACAGTTGAGAAAGAGAAAAAATTAGAAGCAAAGAAAAGTTAGAGAAGTAGAGAAGGTTAGGGATGCAGAGGGAACGAGATTTATAGAAAAGCCGAAGGTATTAGAAAAGCCCCGAATATTAGAAATTCGAGTCCAGAAACGAATTACAAAAATAGAGAAACAGAAAATTTGGACAATCTAGGTTTTCCAGGAAACTTTTGAAAAAGCTCGAGAAATTTATCAAAGAAAACGAAAATTTATGAAATCAGAGAAAGGAACATGACAGTAAAGAAACAGGAAAAAGTCAGAGAAAGTCATGATGATTAACAATACATTATGGAATCAGAAAAACGAAAAAATTTAGAACAGTTGAGAAACAGAGAAAAAGTTCAGAGACTCGGAAAAGTTAGAGAAGTAGAGAAGGTTAGAGACGCAGAGGAAACGAGATTTATTGAAAACTTCAGTATTGAACAAGTTACAAAAGATACAAACAAATCATTGTCAAAGTTAGGAACCAACAAGTTCTAGTGAAACAGAGAAACAGTAACTTTCCACCAAACCTCATTTTCTCATTTCCAGGCCTGTTCGTGGTAATCTACCCTCTCTCCCTCGCCCATTTCATCAATCTCTCCGCCATCTTCTCCATCTTCGCCCTCACCCTCCACCGATTCTCCACCTCCACCTTCCAATCCTTCCTGGCCCTCCGTGACTACATCCTGACAATTCTCACAATGGCCCTGGTCCTCAAAGCAATGACTTTCATGTCTCTCTTCACCTACGGAGCTTTGAGATGGTATACAAGACATTGGCTGGCTTTGGTTGCCTACGGAATTCCGTGTGTATGGGCGGGATTGTCTGTTCAAGGATTGTTGGCGGCGAGACTTGCTCCAAAAGTTCGAAAAGATTACGGGAGTGCTTTGGAGCTGATTCACTTGACATTGGTGTCTGCGGTGTTGTTGGTGTTCACGTATTACGATGTGGCTAGTGGATTCTTGTTTGCGTTGCTGTTAATTCCAATGGTGAAGGCTGTGCTGTTGCATTTTGGATTCTGGCCAGGTGAGCTCATTTTCAGTCGCAATTTTACTCGTTCTAATGAATCCAAAAATTAGGGTGACTGTGAAACAGGGACTTTGTTTGTTTGAAGATTGAAATGAATGCAGATTGCCCCAAGTGTTTTGGAATCTTGTTTAGCCAAAATTGTGAAACGGAAAACTTTAAAAATCATGGAGACTTCCCGCATTAGTTGGAGTTTTTCAATAGACTCAGAATCGGGAACCGACGGATTGCCTGTTTCAGTTGAGACTGTTAGTTAGAAGTTTTGAGAAACTGTAATGCGCATCTGAAACACCGTTTCCTTAGTCGGAATTCTATTTAACTAATCCAATCTGATTTCGACAAAAAGCTGTCCAGAAACGGTGAACTTTTCCTACAACACCAGATTACCGTTTCAGTGAAAACTTGTCAAGTTACAGATTTAGTGAAAACTAGTGATTCTCTCTGTTCTGGTCTTAGCTTATGTTCGCAACAACCAAAGACATCAATACCGTAGTATGATCAGATTTAACCGGGAATCCCAAGTACTAGTAAACTTTATGAAACTGTAACTAGTGTTTGGATGAGAAAAACTGGAACGGGGTTTGGAGTATTTACTTTACAAGAACTTTTGTTTATTTGAAGGTTATCGATAGACCTTAGAGCCAAGGAACGACGGATTGCTTGTTTCAGATGTGATTGATAGTTAGAAGTTTAGAGAAACTGTAATCTTTCTCGACAATTGCTTCGAAGTTTGGGTACAATCAAATATTTCAATCAGCATTCACCAATTTCAGTAAACAGTCCTTTCTCTTCTAACCATGGGTTTTTCAGCCAGCCCCACTCTAAACACCCTCCTAACCCTGCTCATCTCGCTTCCCGGATGCTCCATGGCCATCTACACCACTGAAATGCTCCTCTCCACTTTCATCCCAATCATGGGAAGAAGCTCGTATAACCCTGAACCAGTGGTTTCCATGTTTGTCGCGTTCTCTGCGGGGTGTATTGTGCTTTCTTTGGTAAGAAAATCATGAAATTCGATGAAGAAATCCAACTTTTCCCTATTACAGGCCGGTCTTGTCTGCAGAAGTCAAAACTCCAGGCCATCCAATGAAGCAGGAGTTCTTGAGCTTTTGTACAACTTGCTAGGGGTTATCCTAGTGACTTTGACGATTTTGTACGTGTTCTCAAGTTTCTGGCCTTCACCATATCGATTTGATGAAAAGTACCCGACAGCAAAGAGGACACAGTTCTTCGTAAGTTTGGGGGAACTTTGACAAGGTCCAGTGCGTCGAGTTTTTGCTTGTTTGATCTAAATTTTGGTACATATATAGTGTTAATTTGTGGTAAACGGTGTGTGAAATTTCAAAGAGATTCATTGAGAATTGAGGGTTTTATGATAAGTTTTCCTAACCGCGGCGCTCCTGGCGCCCGCAAAGTGGGCGGGGCTTGCTGTTCCCGGTGGCGCAGGCGGTAAAGCGCCCGCCCATGAATCCAAAACTCACAAGTTCAATTCCTCTCACCTTCAAATCATTTTTGCTTCCTTTCAGCACGTAAACCAACTCTTCCACGATCGAAACGGCCTCGCCACCACCAACGAAACCCGCTTCTACGCCATATCCCACGATTATCGTGGCGCCGAGGACATTCCCTTTGTGAAAAGTGACCCAGAATACACAGGACTTCAATGCCACTTCGAGAACAATCCCTGGTGTGAAGTTCCGTTCCTTTTCCCGACAAGACAACGATTGAATGAGAGGAATATCAGGGTCAGGGTGGTGGAGGAGAGGTTGAAGTTCAAGAATCCAGTGAAGATCCTTGGGATTTCAAAGAAGCATGGAGTGGATAAACAGGATGGAAAGGGGACGATAGAATACAAGTTTTCTGTTATTGGTGAGTTGATCTTGCTTGTTTTAACCATACAAAACGAAAAACTTCAATGTTTCAGGAACCGGTCAAATCTCGGTCTACGTCATCCCAGATACCACTTGGCTTATCACTAACACCTCTGTCTCCCAACCTACAATCCCCCAGAAGAACATGTTTCTCTACTTTACATGCTCTACACCCGGAAACATCTGTGAATGGATGTTCCAGGTTACTATCAAGGTATCTAACCTGTAAAAACTTAGTTTTCAAAACAGTTTTATATCAGAAAACCACATCAACCCCATCTGACGACAAACCCCTCCTCATCGGAATCTCCAGCCATCACCTTCACGGACCCGAAATGCAATCGGAATCCATCAAAAACATGATTTCCAAGATTAAAGAGAACCGAGTAGTCAGTCCTGAATGGACGGTTACTGCAAGTGCGTGGAATGTGGATCAGGTTTATAAGTACTTTTAGGTTGTTTTTCTTTTTGTTTTTTTACTGATTCAATGTGTTGTTTTGTTTACGGTTGTGACTATTTTAATCAATTTACTTCATTTGAACGTTTGCTCAATGAAAAACGACTATTTTCTCAACATCATCACACACTAATTGGGCCGCGGCCGCCACGGTCTCGAGTGCACCGATTGACGGACAGACAATAACAGCTAGTCGCGATGATCTTCCTACCTGCCCTATATAGAAAAACCGACAAAACCAACATCCATCATTTGTTTTTCGCCATCATAAGACTGTCAAGATGTATCTAGATCAAAAACAAACAAAGAGACACGGACCAACGACACCCTCCTCTCTCTCCACCACTACACCCATCTCATTCATTCAATTTTTTTGTGGACAAGATGACCAAAATGGAGGGAATTGTAGGTTTTTTCCGTTGTTTTTAACATTTCTTACTGTTATTTTTTAGAAAACTGCAACAGAAAACGTTTTGAACAACTCGTTTTTGCTAAAAAAGGTTTTGAACCAGTTTTGCATGGATCCACTGTATACTTTGCACCTAAGGGTGAGTTCTTTGTCTTATATCTCAGAGGTCATTAGAGATATAAAAAAGTTGTCAACTACAAAAATATAGCTCAAATCTTCAGCTACAACTTTGCAATTGACAACTGTTTGCTATCTCTTATCACTTTCAAGTTATACCTCTTTTCAGCAAGTCAACAAACTCTTCAACTCGGAACTCCTCCATCTCATCCGAAAGTCTCATCAAACTATAACCCTTCAACATACAGATACTCATTTCAAAACTGCAACAAGCGACAATCAAATCAATTGGATATCAGTAAATAACACAACTTTTCAACCATTTTTAGCCCCAAAGTACTTCAAATTCCTTCGGGATGTCGTAGGAGTAAAGGTGACACGGTTCATCGGGATGAAGTTGGATTGGATATGTTATGAGGAATTGAGGGATAAACTTCACACTGATGTTATGGAGGTTCTGCTCAAAGATCGTGAGTTCTAATTGGATGAATTGGGGTGGCAGATCATTCAATTTTCAGAGAATCTCAAAGTGTTCGTTGGAATGGAGGATCTGTGTCCAGAGGGATGTTTGGAGTGTACTAGGCATGCTCTGGAGAGCAGGGAGTATGGTCCAGTGCAGTGGAATGTCTTCAAGAACTCTTTCAATGACTTGAAGAAACATTATAGCAAGCTAATTGTTGATGAAAGGTGAGTTAGAATCCAAACGATTTCAAACTCTATTTTGACCTTGCAGGTTCCTCAACAAGATCGCCTTTGAATCGATAAACACCTCCAATCCCAAAGATCTCTTGCATTTTCTACAAGCCATAAAGTCCCTGATCCCTTCAAACATCTCCTGTGATCACCTTGTTTTCATTATCGGTGAATTCTATGAAGATGAAGAGGAAGATGCCCACGACCCAAAAACACCAATGCCATTAGAAGTTATCCAGGAACTTTGTCGAATCTGGAGAGTGAAATCAATTGGAATCCGATTTGAGTACTCTATGGACATCAAAAAGACCTCCAAGTCCTTGAAAAACGGCTGTTTTACACGATTCCGATTCGAAGAGCCATTCCACTTGACCCAAAGAAGCAACCTTCGTTTTGATCATGTAGATCTTTGCATTCAAGATGCACTAACTTGTTGTACAGTCATCAATAGCTCAAATGACACCTATTTCAACTACAACAACATAATTGCGAATGCGAGAAAAGTGTTTCCAACGGGCAAAATGATGCTTCATGGATGTACTAGATGGAGGAGATGCTGTTCGGGAGATGGATTCAATGAGAGGGTTCTAGCCGATGTTTTGAGGACTGTTTGGAAGGATAACATGGAGAGAAACTTGGAAGTGACTGTTAGATTGTTCCCAACAGTTGTTGCAAGCCCTGGGAATGATTTCGAGATCCCTGAAACACTTGAGTACCTCCATCGCACCTTGACTTGCTCTGTACTCCCTACTACTTGTCAATGGACTGAAAAAGACATTATATTTTTCGTAGCTGCAAATGCTTACTATCCGGACTACAAGGAACATGTTGGAAAAGTTTTCCGGATCACTGATAAACAAGGAAATTGTGTGATCAACTTGGAACTTTTCGTGAAGAAAGATCAACTGAAAGAAGCATACAACACTGGATATTTGAAGCACTTTGTCTCACTGTAACTTGGAAACTAGCAGAGGTAGAGAAAAGTTGTCAACTAACAAAATATAGCCCGTTTTCTCAGCTACAATTCATTTGTTGAGAACTTTTTGGTATCTCTTACAGTAACCGAGATACTCATCAATTTATACGCACTCTTTATTAACAACACCCCTTTACACTTTCCCTGTAACTTTTCGAAAATAAAACATGAGATAAAAATGTGAATATTGGATCCATTAACATAAACATTGAAAAAACTGTGAGGATGTCATTGATCGTCTGAAAATCTCTTTTTCATTGTCAAAAAGTCGAGTAAATCGAGGAGCTACCTACACATACCTGCGCCTCAAGATCCAGGAGCTTTTTTAGAAAATTTGTAGATAACCAGAATGGCATATTAGTCAACGTAAAACTGGTAACAATGAAGAATATCCAAATGGTTGTTTTGTGGCTGGATTTTGCTTTCTAAAAAAGTCATAGGACGTCTCTTTTCCGAGCCTTTTTACCTCATGAAACTCCAATTTCTTCCTTTGATCTCTGGCTCTTTTGAGACTGAAAATCAGCACTAAATAGGCAATACAGACTATAGAAACATAGAAAATAGGTTCTACAAATGGAAATTCTCCATTGTACTTCACAATTCTTCTGAAAAACCTTCTATTTCAAACTGGCCATTGAACCCAAACTTACAGTACTAACATCCAACGCCCGGCAGCTTGAATCAAGGAAAAAACTGTGAAAAAGAGGATCAAAGCTCTAGTTTTTGCCATGGAGCAGTAGTTTTTGACCTGTATTCGTCATTAGTTACCAGTTTTGATAAGTAGATAACTTTCAAAGGCGCCAAAACCGCTATGCACTGTTGAATAGAAATCAGGCCAATTGTACTGTAGGTCATCAACTTTGCAAAGTTTGAACAGATTATAAAGAACATGTAGACCTCGAACTTTCCGAAATAGGATTTCAAGGAAAAGAGGAAAGAATTGGCTCTACGAATCGTACTTTGAACAAAAGATAGAACTGTTTTTGACAAACTCTGGCTCATGAAACAGAAGAAAGAAGATGCAGTTGGCAAGAAGGAGGCTTAGGGAGAAGATGAATTGAGCGATGGAATGGGTGAGAAGGAGCAGGCCAATCTGAAATTTGACGTTGTAAGGTTGTTTATGGGGTTTAGAGGAGTATTTTATCAGTTGACAGATTTCAATTATCTCTTCTAGGGGCGGAGTTATGCTACCTGCAATCTAGCCTTCATTTTGCATGGTGTACACTTTGGAAATCAAGCCATATCTCTAAAACCATAAGAGATATCAAAAAGTTGTCAACTAACAAATTATAGCCTAAAACATGGGCTATATTTTTGTAGTTGACAGCTTTTTCATATCTCTTCTGCTTTTCAAGTTATTCAACATCTCTCACTCACCGATAACCTCCTCTGACTCTCCTTTCCATACACCCAAACTGAAATCGCTGATAAAACAGCTCCAATCAACGCAAATAACAAAACCAGGATGTTCAGCACAATGTAAAACATTTCAGAAGACGAGAGAAACGGCATTTTAAACGAAGAGAATGTGAAATTGAAGTCAATTTGGAAGGAGGACTCCTCGACGGATGGCAGAAAAACAGAATACATTTAGAGGCGCTGAGGTCTGAATTGTGAAGATAAATGAGAGAAAGGAGGGGAAAACAATGATGGAGAGGAGGAGATAAGGTCGTTTTTTTAATTGGTCAAAGCGGAATGGGGGAAAACAAAACAAACATCACTGTTTCAATGTGTTTTGATCTTGGGTTTCGAGGGTTCTAGTACCAGTATAGCGTTTGTGTGTCTTTTAAATCATCTAATATCTCGGTTACGGTAAAAGGTTTCAAAGAGTTGTCAACTAATGAATTGTAGCTGAGAAAAAGGGCTATATTTTTGTAGTTGACCACTTCTTGATATTTCCTATCGTTTTCAAGTTTTGTGCATTGTAAGTTGGTGGTTGAATTTGAGAACTGACATTTATTCTTTTCAAGAAACAGAAAAAAAACTTTAACGACTCCGTTTTGTTTTCTTTATTTCACATTTTGAAGTTGTTTTAAAACAAAAAAACAAAATGGAAACATGAAAAGGAACATTCCATTACTTGGCTCCAAATACCGAGTTGATAGTTTTCCGAAAATCTTGTGAGAAACAGTAATGGATGAAAAATGTAAATGTTGGTTCCAGCATGCCGATGTGAACAGAAATCATCAGAATGTAAGCGATCAGTTTCATGTTGAGAAACTCTTTTAAATCGAAATACTCCCAAAATTTCGGGGAAATGAGAAGAAAGATGCTATTCGTGAAGACAAAACTGGTAATGGTGCAGAACATGATTAGTTTGGTTCGAGGTTTTGTGCGAGGTCGAGGTTTCTGAGAGCCAATTTGTTATGAAAAAGATTTTAGTAATCACCTGATGAGCTTCAATATGTTTTCTTTGCTTCCGAGCTCTCCATAAACTAGCAGTGAGGATTGCATAAGTAATACAAACAATTAGAGAATACCAGGTAAGATTGAAGAATGGGTAAGAGTCAATGTCGGTTAGAAAACCACTGTAAACTGGGTATAGCATTGATTTTGGATAAAAAGGTCTTACAAAAAACCAAGGAAGCTTCCACCGGATTGAAAAAGTGAGTACCCAGCAGAGATTATCAGTAATTGTTTGATTCTACCAATTCCACACCACTGTTTCACCTGAATTTTTCATATTCGAGCGTGATACTTTGCCTTTAATCTTAGCAGGTTACTTTTAAAGGTTTCAGAACTGATATGCATTGTTGGACTGCAATAATCTCGGTAGTAAAGAAGGTCATGACTTTTGAGAAACCAGCTAGGAGCAGGCAAACCCAGTTGCCGTATGTACTGTTGAACCAGGAGAAAATCATATTCAAATGGAAAACAGTAGAAGTAATGGATCCTGTGAATTGGAATGAGAAATGTGCACATAACAGAAAACCGACCTAAATAAAAATTTTGCAACTTTTGAAGATCATTAACAAACCGGAGTTTTTCTTCGCTTTGGTCGACTATACACCCACATTGACACAAACGATAGAAATGATCTTAATATCAAAAGTATCAGCAGTACAATTGAATTAATAAAATCAATAGTTTCTTCAGTTGATGAGGTCATTTTTCATTTGGGCTGTCTGATTCGGAAAAGCGGGGTGAGGAGGCGTTTCCGATTTCCAGCCCCCGGTCACATTTGGCCCACATGTTTCCGGAAAAACAAGGGGGAAGTTCAACAAAGTTAATTTGAAGCGCGAGAGTTTCTCAGCTTAGGATGAGCATGTGATGTTCATGTGATTGCTCTTCTCTTCTCATTTTTTTTTGTATTTCAAAGTTCATTCTTAAAGAAATGATACCATAACGTTAAACAAGAACACAAACATAGAACGCCTGAATAAAAAAAACAAAACAAAAAGGTACAGTTTCAACGTTTTTGGAACAAAGACTTCACGGCCTTCTTGTAATCATCGGATATGTTGTAGTGCAATGCAAACGTGAAAATTCGATCCATCAAGGAGATTTGTACCAAAACCATTTGGAGATAGTGAAAGTGCTCCAATTCTAAAAATCTCTTCAGGCCGACAATTTTCCAAAACGCAAAAGAAGCAGTGAGAAACAGGAAGTTAGAGCAAAGGTAAATGGTGATAGTGCAGAAGAGGATACTTTTGGTTCGGGTTTTTTTACGAGATTTCTGAACAGGCAGTTGTAATAAGAACAGTTGCAGTAATGACCTGATGAGCACGAATACGTTTTCTTCGCTTCTTAGCCCACCATAAACTACCAATCAGAATCGCATATGTAGCAAAGAAAATCAGAAAATACCAAGCGGTATTGACAAAGAGAAATGAATACTGGACCGTTACAACACCACTGAAAACTTTTTGTTTAGACGAATCTGCTTACAGTCACTCACTAAGAGTATAACACACTAAGAGTGGATTGAAAAACTGAAAACCCAGCGGAAATTAACAGCAGTAGTTTGATCCGGCTAATTCCGAACCACTGTTTCACCTGAATTACTTGGAACTACACTTCTTATTTTCTCAAGTTACTTTCAAAGGTTTCAGTACTGAAATACATTGTTGAATCGTCATTAACTCGTAAGTGAAAAACGTCATGTTTCTGGAGGAATCGATTAAGATTATGCAGATGTCGGGACCATGTATTATGTCGAACCACGTAAAGATGCTTGGCAGATCTGACCTAAATGCTATGTTCGGCTAAAATACAGTATCTCCCTTACTCTAAAGAATCTGGTCGAATCCGGTCATTCAAAGCGAAAAGTGTGGAAAGGAAAGAAACTGTGAATTGACATGAAAAATGTGAAAATAGCAGAAATCCGACCTGAAAGTACGTTCCGTATCTTTCAAAAATAGAAACAATGGACGTACCGGGGTCCTCCTAAGCTTCTGCCGACTATACACCCATACTGAAACAGAAGAAAATATGGATCCTAATAGAAAGTTGAATAGTTCCACAATGATATTTATAAACACAACCGTCTTGTACGTTGATGAGGTCATTTTTCATTTGGATTGCCTGATTCGGTAAAGCGGGGTGAGGAGGCGTTTCTCATTTCCGTCACTCGCCCCCCGGTCACATTTGGCACACATGTTTCCGGAAAAACAAGAGGGAAGTTCAACAAAGATCGTTTGGAGCTCGAATGTTGCTTAGTTTAGGAAGAGCATGTGATGTGCATGTGATTACTCTTCTCTTCTCTTTTTTTTGTTTCATTGTTTATTTATGAAAACATGATACCATAACGTTAAACGAGAACACAAACATAGAACGCCAGCAAAAAAACAAAACAAAAAGGTACAGTTTCAACGTTTTCGGAACACAGACTTCACGGCCTTCTTGTAATCAGCAGAAATGTTGTAGTGTAATACAAACGTGAAAATTCGATCCATCAGGGAGATTTGTGTCAAAATCATCAGGAAATAGAGAAAGTACTCCACTTCTAAAAATCTCATCAAACCAATAATCTCCCAAAACGCAGGAGAAGCGCTGAGAAACATGAAGTTAGAGCAAACGAAAATGGTGATAGTGCAGAAGAGGATCATTTTGGTTCGAGACTTTGTACAAGACTTCTGAAGGGAAAATGGAAACAAAAACAATTTCAGTAATCACCTGATGAACATCAATCTGTTCTCTTCGCTTCTTCGCCCACCATAAACTACCAATCAGGATCGCATATGTAGCAAAAAAAATCAGATAATACCAAGTGGCATTGACAATGAGAAATGAATACTCAACGGACACAACACCACTAAAAATCTTCTGTTCAAACTCATCTGCTCACAGTCACTCACTAAAAGAATAACACAATGAGACTGGATTGAAAAGCTGAGAACCAAGCGGAAATTGACAGCAGTCGTTTGATTCGGCCGATTCCACACCACTGTTTCACCTGAATTACTTGGAACTACAAGCCTAATTTTCTCATGTTACTTTCAAAGGTTTCAGAACTGAAATACATTGTTGAATTGTCAATAGCTCGGAAGTAAAAAACGTCATGTGTTTGGAGAAACCGATTAAGATTACGCAGATTTCGTGACCATGTATTATGTCAAACCACGTGAAGATGATAGGCAGATCTGATCTAAAGTTTATGTTCGTTTAAAATACAGTATCTCGCTTACTCTAAGGAATCTGGTCGCATCATATTCAAAGTAAAAATTGTGGAAAGTAAAGACCCTGTGAATTGACATGAAAAATGTGCAAATAGCAGAAATCCCACCTGAAAGTACGTTTTGTATCTTTCAAAAATAGAAACACTCGACGTACCGGGGTCCTCCTAAGTTTCTGCCGACCATACACCCATACTGAAACAGAGGATAATATGGTTCCTAATAGAAAGTTGAATAGTTCCACAATAGAATTTAAAAACACAACGGTTTCGTACGTTGATGAGTACATTTTTATGTGGTCTGAATTGAGAAAGCTGGGTGAGGCTTTTTCTATTTCCCTCATGCGCCCCCGGTCACATTTGGCACACATGTTTCCGGAAAAAAACACGAGGGAACTTCAACAAAGTTAATTTGGAGCGCGAGAGATTCTCAGCTTAGGATGGGCATGTGATGGGCACGTGATTAATTCAATTCAACACCACTGAAAACCTTTTGTTTAGACACATCTGCTCACAGGCCGTCACCAAAAGAATAACACAAAAAGACTGGATTGAAAAACTGAGAACCCAGCGTTTGGTTTGGTTAGTTTTGCAGCCCTATTTCATCTGAATTACTTGAAACTACAGGATATCACTGTTTGAATGTGTTTTGATATTGGTTCGGGGATTTTAGTAGAAATTTGCTCGATTTACAAATCGTTGAATATCTCGGTTATGGTAAAAGGTATCAAACAACTGTCAACTAATTAGTTGTCGTTGAGAGAACGAGCTTTTTTTGGTAGTTGACAATTTTCTAATAGCTTTTACCATTTTCAAGTTTGTGGGCATTGTGAACTGAATCACTGGAAAAATCTTACTAATATTAAACGACAAATTCTGTGTGTTTGTTTGTTTGTTTGTTTGTCTGTGTGTATGTCCGCCGTAGGATCTTTGAGATGGCTGGACCGTTTTGCTCCAGATTTGGTAGGAAGGTCTGGAATTCCCGCCTGATGATGCACGACTAATTTTCGAACAGAAAAAGAATGTTTGGCGCTCTCGGGAGCCGAAAATCTGCTTTTCAGGGGAATTTTTGCTTCTTCATTTCTAAAAATTGGAGGTCGGACACGTCTAATTTTCTCAAATTCTTCTTTTTGGACGTGAAAGAAATGAATACAGTAGAGCACTAGAAAGGAGGGGCGGCTCAAGCCGGCGCAGCCCGGCTGGTTAAAGTTATTTTCATTTTTCAAAAAACAAAAAACAATCAAATTTGGATTGGAAGCTGATGGACGGAGTAACAAATATTTCTAATTGCTCGTGGATCTCTGTCTCTTTTTCACAGTTCGGCACGCTCAACGGGTGGATAAGACCTAAAAAAACACAGTTTCAAATTTTGTTGTTGTTTTTTTGACTCTTTAAACCATTTCTACTCCTGTAAAGTTTGCTTTGCGACGGTCCACATGTTTTCATGATTGTTGGGAACGTTTTGTTTCTTGTAGTCCTTGGTTCCAGTTGGACTCAAGGTTCCCGGGAAAATGTAGAAGATTGGATAACAAATATCGTGACCATTCCTTCGAAAAAATCATAAGATAGGTGACGCATTGAATAATAGTGACACCAACTTGCACATCCTCAAGAATTGCTTTGCTTTATGCTGCTTTCTTCCTTTTTTCAACCCTTTTTGGGTGTCAAACCCGGACAGAGTGGAACCAGCAGGGTCTGGAATTTTCCAATGTTTCTTTTTCCACAAAAAATTTTGAAAAAAGCTTACTTTAGCCGAAACCAAACGTTTTGTAGAATGCTTTTGTAGACAAGTACGTAGAAGCGAAAACAGTTAGGATGGGATTGAAGTTACAGTTTTTGTGTTTCAGAATTATTGGATTTGCTATTTGTAGACCCAACCAAACTTAAAATATTACTGCGGTCACGCGAAGTGGCCCTCGGCGGGTCTCGCAACGAAATCGGTTTTTGAGGTTTTCTTGTTTTCGGACCAAATTTTTTGAGTTTTTTCAAATAAAAATGGATAGAGCAGAAGATTTGAACCCTGGAAATAGTTCATCTGACCCGAAATATTACATTTTTGAAGAAAAATTTAAGATTTTGTGTTTTTGACGGGAAAGTTACAAAAACGGGTAGTTCGCAATGAAAACCTAACTGAATTTGGTCAAATTGGCTATTTCTAGGTTCCAAATCCAATTTTCTATCCGTTTTTATGAGGAAATTTGAGAAAATCAGACCAGAAACGAGAAAATAGCGAACAACTGATTTCGTAGCGAGACCCGCCGAGTGCAATAAGGAGTAACTGTAATCTAATGTTTCACTTTGAAAATAACAAAACTCACTTTCCTTTTTGATGTTCATATCATTTCATTACATTTTAGTAAATAAAAACCGTCTAAACTTCAGAAAAATCCAAAACGGCGCCCATCCAGGGCGCCCAAAACGGCAGAATGAAGCCTCTGGGACCGAGAGCCAAAAGGAAAAAGGAAAAACAAAAATGAATCATTTTTCAATCTAAGTTTTTGTTTCGTGTTTCAATGTTTATTCAATGATATCAGGATACCAGTACGAACAATAACAAATAGAGATAATCGAAACTAGACATCCGGCACCGGAGCAACCTTCTTGCTCTTCCCCGTACTCTTCCCGTCCCACTCCGGTTTCGTGTACTCTGCTGCATCCATTGTCGCCAAAAACGGGAACGGAATGTTCATAATGATCACCCAGATTCCCACGGCAATGTAGAAGACAGCCCACTCTTTGGCGGTGTGATTGGGACAAGCGATGCCGATGATAATGGGGAGGACGAAGATGGCTCCCCAGGCACTTAGGGAGATAACGGCCATGACGAAGTGGACGTGTTGGCGAGCGACCTGAAAAGGATCAAAATTGCATGAAAAAGGTGTAGAGAAGAGTAACGAAGATTTGGGGAGAGTTTCGGTGTCTTTTAAAGATCAATAACATCAAAAACAGTGCTAGAAGATAGATCCAAAGGTTAGACACCATTTGAGAAACAGCAAAAAAGTTTCGGTTTTATAGCACCTGTTTTGTTGGGTCTTATAATAGTTCCCGCCGATTATTATTCATCCCATACATTACAAAATCAAGTGCTATTTATGAAACAGGAACCTAATCTCAACATCATCAATTTGTACTACAGTCACGCGAAGTGGCCCTCGGTGGTTCTCGCCACGAAATCAGTTTTTTGAGTTTTTTCAGATAAAAATGGATAGAGCAGAAAATTTGAAGCCTACAAATAGTTAAGACAAACTATCTGTAACTACTCAATAATGGCCACTGACCCAATGCACAGGCGCCGAAATGTTTTCCAATCGGACTGATTTTTTGCATAGGGGTAGTATAGGGGTCCCTAAGTTCAAAACAGGTATTTTCGAAATTTTTGCTCACCGGCTCGCGGAGCAGGGACCAAAAAGAGCCCGAAAAAAAAGTTGTCGGATCAGTCTAGAAATTGGTGGCTAGGGGTTTTTCACACTGTAGATCACGAATATGACAATGAAAAGTTTTGAAAAACTGTTTAAAAAATAGTCACAGTACAAAAAAGTGTGATTTTTTCAGTTTTTCGGATCTACTGAAAAATTTAGTATGGGACGTGCACGAGATATTGTCAAATTCGGATTCTCCGTCCAAAAATACATCTAATAAAGCAAAAAAATCGAAAATCGCCGGGATGGTATCGAGCCGTTTTTGGCATTTTTTGAAATTTCACAAAAGTTGTCGTCCCGGGCACATGCTTCAAATTAGTAATTGTCTTGTGTTATCAAAATTGACTTAAAACTCATACGTACATAGATAAATTATCACAAAGTTCCTAAAAAATTTCTTCTTGGTTTTATGAATTTTTCGAATTTTTTGTACTGAATTTGGGGGGTTTATTTGAAAAAATTATTTTGAGAGAATGAGATTTTTCCAGAAAGTTTTGTTATGTTTTCTGTGATGCTGGATGAATGGTTAATGCAAAACTAATACAAAATAATTTTTTCGAAATTTTGGTTTTTTACCATTTTTTGACCAACGTACCCCTATACGTTGTACAAAATGTGTTCAAAAGCTAAAAGTTGAAGGGTCCCCAAAATTTTTACCGAATTTTTTAGACTGAAACTTTTTGTATGAATACGCAGATACGTACTTCTAGTGTCATAAAAACCTAATTTGAATATATTTCTATGTAGTCTTCACCACATAATGATCATTTTGTGATGATCATTTTACTCAAGTAAAAACTCCTTTTCTGGGCCTATATAGTTGTTCCCAGTTTTGATTTCTGGCATTGATCTAGTGTAGTTTTAGACGTAGAACCCGAATTTGACATTAGTTTTTGTAAGTCCAGTTGAAAAATTTTTCAGGAAAGTGAAAAATATACAGATTTTAGTGCAAGTTTTCATATAATGTCGAAAACGGCTCGATACCATCCCGGCGATTTTCGATTTTTTTGCTTTATTAGATGTATTTTTGGACGGAGAATCCGAATTTGACAATATCTCGTGCACGTCCCATACTAAATTTTTCAGTAGATCCAAAAAACTGAAAAAATCACACTTTTTTGTACTGTGACTATTTTTTAAACAGTTTTTCAAAACTTTTTATTGTCATATTCGTGATCTACAGTGTGAAAAACCCCTAGGCACCAATTTCTAGACTGATCCGACAACTTTTTTTTCGGGCTCTTTTTGGTCCCTGCTCCGCGAGCCGGTGAGCAAAAATCTCGAAAATACCTGTTTTGAACTTAAAGACCCCTATACTACCCCTATGCAAAAAATCAGCCCAATCGAAAAATATTTCGGCGCCTGTGCATAACGTTATCGAGACTTTCTGGAGAACGAGTCTTAATTTGACTCAAACTGTTACATTTTTCATAGAAAAATTTAAGACTTTGTGTTTTTGTCTGTTTTTTGGGAAAAGTTACAAAAACGGGTAGTTCGCAATGAAAATCTAACTGAATTCGGTCAAATTTGCTATTTATAGGTTTCAAATCCTGTTTTCTATCCGTTTTTATAGAGAAAACCTAAGAGAATTGGATCAGAAACGAGAAAACAGCGAAAAACTGATTTCGTGGTGAGACCGCAGTAGTAGATTTTTTGAGAAGTTACTGTTTCACGATTTCTAAAAGTATGATGTTGTTTCGCATTGATCGATAAGTACGGTTGATACAGTAGTATTCTCAATCTCAAAATCAACTTCTATCTGTGAAACCGTAACTTTGATATCTTGAGTGTTCAAAAAGTTACAGTTTCACAATTTCTATGTGTAGTACCAGATGTCATAACTTTGATTCGACTCCTCAGTATTCTTTGTAACTAACCATCTGAGCACACTTGACGACTCCCACAATATTGATCCCTGCAAGGACAATAGCAGCGGTGTAGGCTGTTTGAGCAATGATTCGCGAGTTTGTCTGAATCAAAGAAAATAAGTGTTTCAAGAATAACAGAAACAAATGGTTTTTAAGTTATCTATGTTTTGACTCTTCGAATGGATATTTGTTGAAAGTTTAGAGATCCACAAGAACATAGGTGTTTCCTGTTTCACTAGCAAATCTTATCATTAAGTGAACATGAATGCATGATTCAACTTTCCAAATCGCTTTATACTCACCATTGCCATCACAAAGAACCCAATAGCAAGTCCCAATTGAGAAATCGCCGCAAAAAAGATCATCCTCCAAGTCTCGGGAATAAACGTCAAATGATCTGATAAGGGTCCTGCAACAAATTTCACTGCAGTTGCCAAGATGTAGGGGACTGCATTCGAGAAGCCGGTCTCTCTGACATCGAGGCCAAGGACTTTGTTGAGGTAGGTAGGGCCATAGGTCATGAGGGTCATTAGGGACATGTTGCCTCCGATTGCCTGGAAATGGATAGAGGATCAAAAAATATCCGAAGAAGCATTGGTGGAGAACAAAAACAATTGAGCTTTGTTTTGAGGATGCTTTGGAACAGAGAAAAGGGTGTTTCGCAGTTTCAAAGAACTGTTTTCATTCTGAGTCACAGATTAAATATAACGCTACTCGCACATCATTGTCTAATCAACTTCATTCAGAGAATGTAACTTGTGAAATTGAAATTTGAACAATTCGAATGCATCGGAACAAATTTCGATGTCTGTTCAATTGAATTCCAACAGAAACAGAAAAAGCAACAGTTTCACAGAACTCTTTTCTATTTCGGATATCAGTTCATATGTATTGAACTCTTGCATTTCTAACATCAAATTTTCTCAACTTTGTAATGGACGACTACTTTCCGGGATTTCTTTGAAACTTCACTGATTCATTAACCAAGACACTTGACCGTTTGACCAATCGTATGGAAATATGGAAGTTCGTTTTGAAAATTGTTAGAAACAGAAAACATTTGCTGTTTCAAACAAATTGCTTCTATTTTTGATTTCAACTGATTTCACTGTCAAATGAAAATAACTTCTAAAATTAGTTTTTTTTTCGATTTTTTTTCTACCGATTCTTCCTGAGCATCAGATTTTTTACGCTGACATGTCAATGTGTAACTTCTGAAACTGAGAAACAAATGTTTTGTGAATCTTGTGATCATTGTAAAAACTTCAATTTTGTACACTTGATTGTACACAATTTTGTACACAACGGAAACAGCGAAAATTTACAGTTTCACAGAACTCTTTTTCGTTCAAATACTGCACCCTAGTTATTGTTTTGTTTGTTTTCGGTGTTTTAGAAAGATCTACGGATTCATTGAAGAAGGTCTACGTTGTTGACAAAAAACAATGATTCTGCGCTCAAAAAACATGTATTGTAGTGCAATACTGAAGTTTAGTTTGGGTATGATTAGAAACAGTAAAAAAGACAGTTTCAGAAAATGTGTATTCTGAGGTTTCAGCTATTCAATTGTTATGCTTAAGGCTATTTGTGGGTTTTCAAATGCTACCGAGATTTTTTGAAAAAAGAGAAATCCCTCATACAGTTTCACAAAACTTTCTTATCATCCAATTAAATTTGAAGGTACTACAGACATGATTAACTCAAAGTAAAGCACTCTAAACTCACCGCCGCCCAAATCGACAGCACCACTTTATCCTTGCAAATCGCCCAATACGGAACACTTTGTCTTCCAGTAGTCGGAAGACGTCCCGTTGAGATCTTACGCAGCTCTTTGTGACTCACATTTCTAAGTTTCATTAAAACGAATCAGATTGTCTATTCTCCCCGTCAAACCTGTGAACTGCTGCTGAATCTCTAAAAAACGAGAAAAATGCAATGTTGGCGAGAACTGCGACTCCTCCAAAGAGATAATAGATGGATCTCCAACCCCAAGATGATTCGCAAAGAACACCGGATACTGGCATGGAGATTATGTTGCTAATCTAAAGAGATTTTCAGCTTTTCTGGATTGTTTTTGGCCCATTTACCAACCTGAAACCCAGCCGACAAAAATGCCACATAAGTGCTAATCTCTGAGATCGGAGCCCAGCCTTCTGAAATGCTCCCGATTGAAGAGAACAGTATGGAGGCTCCACAGCCCTAAATTCCTCGATTTGGCGTCAAAAACTTATGTATTTGGTGCTTTTACCTGTATCATTCTAGCCAATATCACTGGATAATAGCCAATTGAAACTGCAAGAGGGATTGACAAAGTTGCCAAGGCGGATAGGGAGCCATAGAGTGAGAGAATGTTTCTGGAAGGAGATCATGAGAAACAGGAGGGTTTTCGAGGTACCTAACACCAAATCGAGTAGTCAGAGGGACTGAAGGAATGAGGCCAAGAATAGCACCCATTGCTCCTGCAGAGAAGATGAAGGAGACATCGGCTGTGTTTTCGAGCCAATCTGAACATTTTTGGATGTGAAGGGGAATTGTGTTTTGTGTTTCAGAAAAAGTCCAAACATTTTAGAGACAGTTACAGGACTGTAGGACAGGACACTATGTACTATTCTGGAAACTGGCTTAGTCTGTCATTCGCTGACTGATTGACTTTGACTTTCAACAGCTCTAAATTTACTGTTTCAATGAAACAGAAAGTTTAATTACAGCTTCTCACAACAGTCACATTTTGAAAGAAGCCGTTTGCAAAGTTTTGCTTTCATAAAGTGAAGACGCGGGATGTTATTGTATTGATTCTAAGCTTTGCTTTATTATAAAAGTGAAGAGATCTAACACAGTACTGTTATAGGTTATCAAAACAGTCATGAATGTAGTGAAACAGTACTAGGCTTCCAGTGATTCAAGTACAAAAGTGTTATTTGTTATTTTCTCTCTGTTTCACAACTCTAACTTTCGAACGGAAAGTGCAATCATGCTAATTTTCAATCACAGTGAGCTACTTGCACTTTGCGGTTTTTATGTCAACCCCGGAATACAGTTTTGTAGGGAACAGAAGAATCGTTTACACACGTGTTCTCATTAGTGCTGTTTCAAATTAGGACCGAAAAGTTATAATGTTAGGGAAACAGTATTCCGATCGACAAATCTCTGGTTTCACAACTAAAACTTGAGAATGAACTGGAAAAGAGACCAATGCCACAACTTGGAGGTCTGTTTCAAGATTGGCAGATAACTTTCTGGATCTCTCATAACATATTGACTCATATTTTTTCAGTGGTATTACTCTTTGGAAAAGTGGAAGTAATGTCGAGCAAAGAATTGGTTACCAGATTCTAATTGCAATAGTTACAGTTTCCATGAAACAGAAAAATATCAGCTACAGTAATCATAATAACACATAAAAAAGAACGTACAACTCATCAGGAAATACTTTTTACCGGCTCAACATCATCTTATCAAATCCCTGTTACAGTAAACATTGAACCTCAACAATTTCAGGAAAAACTGTTTCAAAGCGATCATTTTGGATTCGTTGCATTTGATCTAGAAATTAGTGTTGGGTCAAGTCAGCTCTAACGAATCTTTGTTACAGTAAGTTTCTAATTTGTAAGCTCCCCCTGAAATATTGAAACCCACGTGTCTGATTCGCCACTGCTTGCTCCTCCACTACATCCTGCATACAAATGACTGTGAAGTTTATCGTGTTGTAGTTTCCATTTGTACACACAATGCACCATAATCTACAGTTTCAATGTGACTGTAAGACATAAGACCCAAGGCCCTCTAACTTACCCTATAGCCAAGACAATGTATCGAGTCTTGTCTCCAAAAGTAGCATTTCCCGTTGGCTCTAGATCAAGGTCCTTCTTCTCTTGAGAGTGTGGAGTATCAAATTTCTCAATAACCAGAGCCATTTTCACATTGAAAACTGACTTCTGAATGATGAAAATGATGTCCCTGAAACGTGGTTCCGCCCCAGTTCAACTTTGATGATGATTTGACATCATCATCACTCGGATTTGCATTGATTATCGTGAAGGGGAATTTCGTTGAAATTTGACTGGAAACGTTGACTTTTGGCATTTTTTTTTGGTCACAGGAGGAAGAACACCATGGGGAAAAGGGGGAGAGGGGAACTTTGATGGGAGTTTTTGGAAAAAGGGTTGTTTTTGGAGGTAGAGAGGGATGTGAACTTTGGACCAAGAGGAATGGAGGTCAAAAGGTTACTACAGTATTTCTATGAGCAGAAATTTGATTATAAAAGTTAGAATCTTGCACTTCGTTGTTTTCCTTACAATTAGACCACAGAAATTCAGAAAATGAAGAATTCTAACATATCAACACGATTGCTTTTGCAAATTATGATTACAGTTTAGTGAAACAGTAATGGGTCAATCAAAAATAGGAAAAAATAAAAATGAAGCCGGGAAGGAAGGAGCACGGGCTAGATGAAACAAATTGTCTAGAAACATTGAGGCACAGATGTAAGTAGCCAGCTTGCTGATGTGTAGGCGGTGATATTGGAAGTTAAGATATTGCTTTCTTCTTTCTTTTTTATCGGAGACAGTTTAATGTGAATAAGAGCAGGAGATCAAACTGAAATTGTCTTTGCTCTCAAGAGAAATCGAATGGAATCGATCAGTTTTTTGATGATCAACATCAGAAGAATAATGAAGCTACAGATCAACAGCTTCCTTCACCAATGTTTTGAAACAGAAAACGACAACTGTGTTTGAGGACACTTGGATGAATGTTACTGCCAAACTACACGTTTCTATTTGCAGTTCCAAAACTTACTGTTGTTCATGAGGGTTGCGAACGATTATCTCAATTACAAGGCTCTAGGGTTGAAACTTCTTTGAAACTGTAAAGACTACAAACTACACTTCTACCAAACCGTAAGAACGTTCCAGATCTTTCAAAAACTCGCAATTATAAAAACTCAGTACGAACCGTTCAACATTTTCACAGTTCCATTTCCAAGTTCTGGGGTTTTATTGAAACGGAAAAGACTACAAACTACACTTGTTTTCAGCAATTAGAACTTCCAACTTTCCATTATTGAACGATTTCAGCAATCTATTCCAACTTTTGAGATTTTCCTGAAACACAAAAAGACTACAAACTACAATTTCTTGTGAGCAGCTCCAAAGGCCTAGAGTCTGTTTGGGACTGCTAGAAATGGAATACTAGAAATTACAACACTATCTGTATGAGCATCTCCATTGTTTTGGGGTTGTCTAGAACTTTTAGACTACAAACTACAGTTTCAAGATCAGTTTCAATGCTTCTCTGTCCAGTGTCCTGCATTACTTCGCATGGCTTCGAATCGGTTAGTTTTAACTGTTTATTAAAAAGAAAATGGCACATTTATGGTTTACAGACAGTGAGAATTCGTCTTCAAATCTTCTCTTCCTTCTCCTCTCCCCATCCCGGTTTCGTATAAGCTGCAGCCTCCGTTGTTGCCAGAAATGGGAACGGGATGTTCATGATAATCACCCATATCCCTCCGGCAAGATAGAAGACTGACCACTCTTCTGGGGTGTGATTAGGGCAAAGAACACCGATTATCATGGGGAGGATGAAGATGGCGATCCAGGAGATCATCGAGTTGACAGCCATTACGAAGTGCACGTATTGGCGGGCGACCTGAAAGAAACAACGAAATTCAAGGAGACATTGGTTTTAGGAAACTTGGGAATAGTAATGGTGTTTTTGAAACAGTTTTTATGTATGGCAGATTTTGGAACCATATCCAGCCAGGGGAGAATTAGAAAATAGTCAGTTCCTAAGTTGAGATACCATTTGAGAAACAGCAGAAAAGTTTCATTTTCAAATGTCTTATAGAGCTTTTTGTTGTTTTAGACTACTCGATACCAACGTCGATTACCTATCCTTATAATAACGAATACAAGTACCGTCTTTGAAATAGCAAACTCTGTATTATAGGGATCAAAAATTAACAGTTTCACTACTTCTAATTGTAAATTTTCTTCGTCGTAGCAGTGTTATAATACTTTTGTAAGTACTTTTGCTTTGTTTGAAACAGTTTTAATCATGTTTTTGAGTCGGTGGGCAATGAAAAGTTTCAGTTTCACAGTTCCTTCGTGTTCTTCGTCCTATCAATGTTTCGCATCACCTATTACAAAAACCGAAAATCAGAAAGTTAAGTGCTCTCCATGAAACAGTAACATTGTTGCATCTAGGCCCTTTGAAGAGTTACAGTTTCACCACTCCTAGATGTATAGGCGATTCTTTTAACCATGATTTCATATTGGACCTGATGCTTCTGTACTTTTACAAGCTGTGCGAAGTTCTGCCTTTGAGCCAGTTGTCATCATATTTTGAGTAGATCTTTAGGACCGTTGCCACATTAGAAAATACTATTCTCTAAGTTTAGGTACCATCTGAGAAACAGAAGAAACGCTTCAATTTCACAATTTCTAGATCGCTCACGTCACAATAACTACCTGTTCTCATAATAACAATGGAAAGTACTAACAATGAAACGGTAACCTATGTAAATGCAATCAGGTTCTTTGAAAAGTTACAGTTCCACCATTTTTATGCCTAATTGGTGACTGTCATGACTATGATTCCAGGAAGATAAGACTATGCATTGTAACTCACCAACTGCGCGCACTTGACCACTCCAACCATATTGACTCCAGCTAACACAATTGCAGCGGTGTAGGCGATTTGTGCAATGAGTTTTACACGGGTCTAAAAAGGAATATCTGTTTCTGTTCGTTCGAGAATTCAGTTACAATACTCTAACTCATCCCAAACAACTTCAAAATCTCCATGAAACAGAAAAACTTACCATCGCCATAACAAAGAACCCGCATGCCATTCCACCTTGAGAGACTGCTCCAAAGAAGATGATCTTCCATCTGTCGGGTACACTTGTCATTTTGTCTGACAATGGTCCTGAGATGACTTTCAGGGCAACGGCTAGGATGTAGGGGATGGCGTTGGCGAAGCCAGTGTCCTTGACATCGAGGCCAAGGACTTTGTTGAGGTAGATGGGGCCGTAGATCATGAGGGTCATTAGGGACATGTTTCCGCCCAGGGCCTGGAAATAAAGGGAATAGGGTCCGGATCGGGTCGTACATTACAGAGAAAGAATTCAACTGTCTTTCAGAGTTTCTTGAAACAGATCACTACAGTTTCAGATAGCTATTTTAAAGATCAATGCAGTGAACTATCAATGTCTGTATCATTTGCAGAGGAAAGGCATCAAAAGAAACCGAAATAATAACTCACCGAACTCCAAATAGCTAGCACCACCTTGTCCTTACAGACTGCTAAATAGGGCACTGAACGTCTTCCAGATGTCTCCGAACGACCCTCACTGATCTTTTGTAGTTCTTTGGTGCTTACGTTTCTGAAAAATGGAAACATATTTGAAGAGAAGATTGTTTTCACTAGAAACAAGATGGATTTGTGATTACTGTGAAACTGGAAGTTTTGTAAGTTTTTGGGTATAGAACAGTAGGATGATTGGTATTTGAACCAACTGTTTCAAAACAATGAGAACATGAAACAAGTGAATCATGTTTTGATTTCTTTGCGCTGTTCAGAAAGATGATTTAGACTAATTCAGTAACAAACCCCGGAGTACTAAACGAAATATGCAATCCGTGAAAAGAAGGACAATTGAAACAGTTTTCAACCAATAGTGCAGAGTTTTCTGTTTCATGATGTTTTCTTGTTTGCGCTCTAACTTTGGAAAACAATACTCGGCTTTTGAAAATTTGTTCAGAAAGTACTCATAAAAACTCTATAGTTGAAGAACACACTAAACGGTTGCAAAGATCAAATCCACTAGAAAAACAGTTGGAACAGAGAACTACTACAGTTTTTTCACTGTTTCTCGGGGTTTTCATATCAAGAACCTATTTTTTTGAAACAGTATTCCACTGGCATAACTGTATTGCTGTTTTCTGTTTCGAGGTGCTTTCATATTCAGACCCCTGTTTTTCTAGCAATTAGTAACAGCCATTTTTTGAAGTTTTGACAAACTAATTCTGAGTCTAGAATCTGAGAAACCGAACTTTGACATGGTCAATTTTCGCACCTCGTCTCCTAGCATTCTCTAACGACCCAGACAGTACAAAACCACATTTCAAAACAGAAAACAACTCGCTCACCTATGTCCATGCGCCGTATCTCTGAAGAACCCAAAGAACACGACATTGACCACCAACGCGACTCCTCCATAGATATAATAAATGGCTCTCCAACCCATTGTACTCTCACAGAGAATTCCTGATAGAGGCATTGTGATAATGTTGCTTAGCTGGAATCCAGCAGAAAGAAAAGCAATGTAGGTACTGATCTCGGCGATAGGAGACCAGCCCTCCGAAATGCTGCCGATTGAGGAGAACAAGATGGAGGCTCCGAAACCCTGAAAAAAGGAGATGCAGTTTAAAAAAGGGTAGGTTAGGTTCTTGTAAAGATACATACCTGTATCATTCTAGCAACGATCACTGGATAATAGCCAATTGAAACTGCAAGAGGGATCAGTAAAGTGGAAATGGAGGACAATAGGCCATAGAAAAACAGCACGTTTCTGAAAATTTGGAGGTTCAGGGATAATCCGGTCGTTTTCAGCATACCGAATACCAAATTTAGAAGTCATGGGTACAGATGGAAGAAGGCCAATGATGGCGCCAATGGCGCCAGCAGAGAACACGAAGGAGACGTCGGCGGAGTTGGAGAGCCAATCTGAAAGAGGTATAGTGTTTGTTTCTAGTTGAAATATCGGATTGGCATTGGGGAAATCAGTAGGAAGATATGGGTTTTGGGAAACTGTATTTTCTGTTTGTTTCATTTTCTTGGTTTCGGTTTCACAAGCTGCATAAGAAAATACAAATGTTTTCGCTGTAATTTAAGTTCGATAAGTCGTGAATTTGGTAATCATTCCTGTTTCCTTGATTTCCTATGAATCAAGGGTTGTGGACATGCACTTTTCGTAAAAGGAACTATTAAGTTAAGTATTAACGACGAATCATATCATATCAGTTTCAAAAAGTGATGAAAAATAACAGAAACAGTAAAGCCCTTCTTGGCTTCGATGATTTCGTAAAGTAAACACTGTTACAGGGAATTGTATTGACAACTAACGGTATTTTCATATTGATAACACCGTAATTCTACGTGCTCTTTCTAATAAACTTCATGAAAAATGAGAGAGTTTACAAGATTCGCTATCGAAATGAGAGTTCGGCGAATTACCAGCAATAGCTGCTCAACAAACTGAAGTTTCTTTGAAACAGTACTGAAAATATCTTCATACAACCGCAATCGCAATGAGTAAGCAAATAGTTCAAACGTTTTCACGATCAGTTGAAACAGTAAAGAATGGATCAAGTTTACAAGTTTTCTTCTTCATTGTTGGTGAATGACGCGATTTCATCACTTCTTTTACTTTGCTGCTAACAGAAACAGAAAGTTCTTTCATGTTACAAATATATTTTGAGCTCTACCGATTCTTCTCATCAACTTCCTTGCAATACTTGTCAATCAAAAAGGACCATACTTGAAAAGTTATGTGTTTCAGATGAAACAGAAATACACCAAATTTGAGAATGTTTGGTGTTTTTTCTTCTAGGAGGAATTTTGGATTGATGTTGTGGAAAGCAGTGGGAAAGATATGGGATTTGGGGAACTGTGATTATCTGTACGTTTCATTTTTCTTCTAGTTCCGGCTTCACAAAATTCATAAGAAAATACATATGGTTTCGCTGTAATGTAAGTTCAATGAATTGTGAATTTGCTTATCATCCCTGTTTCCTAAATTTCCAATAGAACAAGGGTTTTGGACTATAACTGATACTTGAATTTTTCCTTGATGTTTTTGAGGAGGCGAAACAAGTAGATCGAGGAATATTACTCCAAATCAGTCAGAAAATGAAGTAAACTACCAGAAACAGTAAAGACCTGATTGGCTTCGATGATTTCGTAAAGTAAACACTGTTTCAGAGAATTGTGTTGAGAACTAACGATATTTTGATATTGATAACACCAGGGCTGGGAAAATCATCGGGCCGGCCGGGCCGGCCGCGCCTACCTGCTGGCCCGGCCGGCCCAAC
>LR537801.1:67659-101288 GCA_900883565.2 Caenorhabditis panamensis | reverse complement strand
GGCCGGGCCAGGCCGCTGCTTCACTCGGCCCGGCCGGCCCGGCCGGCCGGATTCCCAGCCCTGGAGATGGCAGAAAAACAGACGGATCAGATTAAGAGCGCTCTCCACGAATACGTCTGGCGAGTTGCATGTCCTTGGGCATGATGGTGACTCGCTTTGCGTGGATGGCACACAAGTTGGTGTCCTCGAAAAGTCCGACCAGATACGACTCTGCAGACTCCTGAAGGGCCGAGATGGCTGCCGACTGGAAGCGCAGGTCCGTTTTGAAGTCCTGGGCGATCTCTCGGACGAGACGTTGGAATGGCAACTTGCGGATGAGCAGCTCGGTGGATTTCTGGTAACGACGGATCTCACGGAGAGCGACGGTTCCCGGACGGTAACGGTGCGGTTTCTTGATTCCTCCGGTCACTGGCCCTTTGACTTGTTTACGAGCGGCCTTCGTGGCCAACTGCTTGCGAGGGGCCTTTCCTCCGGTCGATTTGCGCGCGGTTTGCTTCGTACGAGCCATTGTTGACGATGATGTTGGTGGGGTATCCGATTGGATGTGGAGGGACGGAGAAAGGACGGGGTTATATACGGTTTCGACGAGGGTTGCGGTGGATGGATGGGAGGAGACGAGCAAGATGTGTCCTTGCAGGGTGGTCTGGAGGGTCTTTTCTTGCTTGCTATTCGGGTGTCTGTGGAGGTCTGTTTTGGTGTCCTTGCAGGGTGGTAGAATGTACCTGTTGGCCTAGAATCTTGTCCTCGTTCAGAAACGGCAATAGATTAATTGATTTTGTTTGGATTCACGAAAAATACAAAGCACAAGAGAAACCGTAAAAGTTCTCTGAACCCAATGGTCCTTTTTCAAACCCCAAACTGCGTAAAATTCTCTGTTTCTCAAGCAACCCAAATTTGACAACGCTTTCCGTTTCTAGTTAGTAAACGATCGTAAATTCAAATCAAGTTACCTGTTCACAAAGAGCGCTCCGCCGACCACTTTCCCTTCTCTTCCTGCGTCTCTTTCCCCTCTTTCGCAACTTTCCACAACAAAACTTCTCAGAAAATGCCCCAAAAACCGTTCCCCCTCCTGAAATTCAAACCTGAACTCCTTCAAAAGGTCCTTCCATACTTTGACATCCCAGATATGTAAGTTTTCTTTGTTTTCTTTGTTTTCCGAAGTGCAGACGCTTCTTTCTTTTAGCGTCGACTTATCACTATGCTCCAAAAACGCCTTGGAAGCTGTCAAATCCTCTGAATTCGCGGTAGTTGAGATAAATGTCGGTTCAAATTACATCAACGTCATGGGAAAGTATGATGATTGTACTCCAGTTGTGAATTGGAGGTTGAATCATGAAGATGTGTCAAAAGTTTGGCATTGGAGGATTGTAAATGGGCAGAAGTTTAGGACAATGTAAGCTGATAAAAAACTGATCATATCCTATTTTTGGAGCGGTACTCTTTTAGAGAACATCCCAGAAAAGGAACGTTTATCAAAACCGAGTGCAAAGACTATTCCCTGGCTCTGAGAGCCTTGTACTTTCATTTCAAAGAGATCTTCAAATGCCCTACTCGATCAGTATGTATCACAGAGCCAATCCAAGACGAAGCAAGTTTCTGTGAACTTTTGTCAGTGATCGGGAAGTGTGGATCCTTTGTGCTGTTTGGTGGACCTTTGAAACACGAAACTGTTCATCATATTCTCAAAAACCTGGAAGTTACGACCTCGTTTCAAATCTCTGGGGTTCCGAAGGACTTTCGGACAAACAAGATCTTTGAGCATTGGATTGGAATCCGGGATTCTGCATGGGTGGATCTTCCGACTCTTTGCAAGATGAAGTGTCAAAACATTGATCTTTATGATTCTCCCTTAACAAATGGGGATTTGAAGGGGTACATTGAACATTGGATGACGAGTTTCGATGAGAAGCTAGAGAAACTGCAAGTGGTGTTATTGGAGCCCATTTGCATGGAGTTACAAGAAGTTTCGGAGATGTCAACAATCAAGGAGGATCACGAAGGGTAAGAGGGGACCTAGACAATGAAGACTGAACCAACCGCTTTTCAGAAAAACTAGGCTTTGGATTACAAGAAAAGATGGTTGGAAAGGATGGTGGATGCTAGATGGAACCTACTTTCAATTCAATGTCTGTAAACCAGAGCAATAAGCTTTCTTGGAATACACTGTTTCAACATTCACCTATTTACCGATACTAACTGTTGCTTTTGATTGAAGCGGATGTCGAAGAACCTAGAAATCTACCTGTTTTTTGTTTACATGCGTAATAAACGACCTTAGGAATATCATGCGCAACTACTGCTTTTTCAGGCCTATTTTTGAAACAGGAAAACAAAATTTCTGACCAAACCATGTTTTCTAGTTTCCGATTGCCTAGAAAAGACGGATGCTAACGTTAAACAAACACCGCTTTTGATGATTATTCCTCCATTCATTCATTACGAAACAACTTTTCTCTAGTTTGAAACACTGCATCCATCCGTTTCTACGTCCTGTTATCTTTCCTTTATAGAGGTGGCAGTTTCAATGATTGATAATTTGTATTCCTACTCAAAAAAGACACAATTCAGTTTAAAACCACCCTGAAACCGCCAGTTCTTTCTCTTTTTTGAGCTAATTTTCCCTGTTTCAGCGATTCCATGTTACTACCGTGGAAATGTTGCAGTGGCCTTTGAGCTTACTGATGGAACTACTGCAATTGATCTTGGAATCCAGAATTTCATATCTAACAGCTTATTTACTTACTCTGGCAATCACTACCATCTAGGTGGACCTAATGACAACAAAACTACAGTAATCCCTATTACAAAAACCAAGAGAGAAAACTTTTTCAGATCTCCCTGGTCCCCTACCCCACCTCTCCGGACCAAAAGCCTTGGATGGCTTATGGAAATGCTACGTAACCCTGAAGTACATCATCTTCTATAAAAAATTATTGTTTTTGTTCAGAACTACCGACGAAATAATCCAAGACTTCATAGTTTTCAATGAGGACGCCAAGGACCCTCCGAGAATCTCTGACGCGTTTGAGATGATAGCGAAATTGGAGCATCATGGAGATCCGGGTTTTGTGATCTTGGTAGCTAATATGTGAGTATGGTTTTGTTATCAGTTTATAGATCTTAAAAAGGAGATAATTTTGTTAGTTGACAGTTTTTCAATTGCTCTTCTAGAAACCGAAATAACAAGGGATTTGCACCAACCTACTGTACCATTTCGCACTGGAGAAATGGAGGGCGCATGACTTTGAGCGGTCATAACTCGTTTCCCTTAAAAGATATTGAAAAGTTGTCAACTAACAAAATAAATCTCTTTTTAAGACCTATCTACTCATATATAACATTGTGCATTTTCAGCGAAGACTACGCCAAAAAAGCTCTATCCTCTGCCAACCTCCTAATCGCCAATGGCTATCAAATCATCACAGTCGCCTATAAAACCGATGATTATTTCGATGAGCTCTCTTCAAATCCGTCTTATAACTTTAGAATTGATCATGATATAGATCAAAGAACAGTTTCTGTCTTGATTAGTCAGATTTTGTGTGAGTTTTGCTAAGTTTTGCTATAGAAAACTGATCAAATGTGGGGTACTTTTTCAGATAAGTCGTATTGTGGGAAATGAGGCGAATTTCAGTTTCCGGATCATTTTTCCCTGTTTTCTAATGTTTTATGACTCTAATCAAAGCCCAAATGATAACATTCATGCACTATAAAGTGCAAAAACAGTGTGAAACATTTTGGTTTTTGATCATTTTTTTCCTACGTCATGTCTTTGCAAAATGAAAATTTTATCGCCTTTTTGATAACACATAACACCTAAAAAACTAAAGAATACATTGGGAAATTCCTGAATTGAATGAATTCCAGACGAAAATACACACTTTGGGAGGGGTTGTGGTTTGGTCGAGCGGCGAGGGGAGTCATAAAAATACCAGGGAAAGGTGATAAGGAGGAAGATGGAGGATTGCTGATGCATACATTTTCAAGGAATTAATGAAGGGAAAATGTAGATTTCAGAAACGACAAAAAGACTAGAATGGTTCAGTTAGAGCAGACTTTGAGGAAGAAGTGAAACAGTAAACTTTCTGAAATTGTTTTTTTTATCTTGACGCGAGGATTTTGAGGGTTTTGAAGGTTTTTGGAACAAATTATTGATCAAAAGAGTGTTCTGAAACTGTTGAAGGAAACTTTAGGGATGAAGTGGAACGGGAACTTATTGGAAAGATGGAATAAGCTAGAACAACTAACGTTGACTAGTTGGGAGTCTATTGTTCTTGATGCGAAACCGATTTTCAAGGTTTATGTCTGTTTTCTGTTAGAAAAATACCTCGGGAACCAACACCTGGCAAGGATCATCAAGGGTCAACTGAAGCAGAATCGACAATGCTAAGAAAAGATAGGATCTGAACAATTTTGCCTGGGAATGGTTCGGAACTGTTCCTCAAAAACATGATGATGAATAGAAACAGGGAATCTTCCATAAGATATGGAAATTTCAATCTTGTTGCTGAAAATGAAACGAGTTTATTCAATGCTTCAAATATTTTCCTTGAAAACTTGATTAGAAGGTGACACAGGAAACAGGTGAATTGACAAATTACTGTTACAGAGAACTTCAATCATGAACTGAAACTGGAAAATTTACTGAAACTGTCGAACGAGCTACATAGTACTACTAACTTTGATCAGCTGGGAGTCTATTGGTATCAACGCAAAACTGATTTTGAGATTTGTGACAACTTTGTGTGTGGTTTGAAACAAACTCTGCAATGTTTCCTTATAAAAACAATCAAAATGAAGGTCCTGACACCGATTATTGCAAAGCCCTAACATCTGAGTAAATACTGTTCTGAAATTGTTCCTTGGTAACTTGATCCTAAAGTGAAACAGGAAAATTTGGAAAATGTAGCAAAATTTGTAAACTTCAAATGTTTTAGGTGTATCAAGGCTGAGGTCACTTGCACAACTTATGTATCTATGTAGCTTCAAGAGCCTGTTCCCCAGCTGTCCTTCTCAAACCATAACATCTGGGTAGCCTCTGTTTCAACAATGTTTCATGTTCTTTGTTGTTTTAGCCAAACTAGTACGGGTATGGTATAATTCCACCTTAATCAGTTTCATCATCTAGCTCTGCAAGTGCCAACGAAATTTTATCTAGTTTCAAGTGCCTGTTCCCCAGCTGTTCTTTTCTTCTCTTGAAACAGAACATTTAGGTCAACTCTGTTTCAACAATGTTTCATGTGTTTTGTTGTTTTAGCCGAAACGATTGAGTTAGAATTTCAAACTTGACTGGTTTAGAATTGATCATCTTCTGTTACTGCCGAGGAAACAATCGCAATTGGCACCCCCTGACATCACCAATACTCATACTAGTTGTAAAACACTAAACAAACAAACCTAACACTCTCCCCTTCATAAAAGTTGGACAATTAGTGATTACACTTGCAGAATGATTTTCACCCATGTCACTTTTTCTTGTTTTATCTTTTTGCGAGCCTAGATCATTGTGAAATGGCATAGAACATGACTCAACTAGGAGGTAACGTTCCAGGGCGTTCCCCTGAAACTCCCTGATTTTCTGAAGTTTCATAACTTTTTGAGGTGTGAAAATCATTGTGCAATGAGGGGAAATCGGGCAGATTAGAAGAAAGCGTCAAAATCATGATAAAAAAGGGGTTTAGGTTGTCTTTTTAAGGCAGAAATTTGGCGTTTGATGGTTGGGAATCGGCCTAAACAGGCCGAAAATCCGGAGTTTGAGGACCGATTTCGATTGGTTCCAGGTCATTTCCAGAGCGTTCAAATAATGCAATAGATAGATCTGAACTTATATTATCAATCCTAAACAAAATCTAAAGATTAAAAAAAAAATTTTCAAAAAAATTTTTTTTTCGCAAGTTCAAAAAAAAAATTTTTTTTCGAAAAAAATTTTTTTCCGGAAATGTTTCAATTTTGTTCAGAATTAATAGTATACGTTTAAGATGCATTATCTGAGAAACCTGGACTTTTTGTGAAGAGGCTTGGCACAAACGCCGAAAGTTTCTCGGAACTGGATGATTTTTGGCACAATCATGTACCCAGATGAGGTCTTTCAAAAAATGTTACCAAAAAGTTTGTACCATGTCCCTACCAGATTTGGGATCAACGAAACAACTTTTTGGGTCAAAAAATGTAAAAAATTTAAAAGTTGATATTTTGTTTGGAGACTTTGTGTATAGGTTTTGGGGTCCAAAATGAATGTTTGAAAATATTTAGAGCTCATGAAAACATCTGGAAGTGTGATTTTTGATGGTAGCACTTTTGTTTTCTCGATTTTTCTCAAAAATTTGCTCTACTTCCAGATAAAATAAATTATTTTGTTTGAAAGTTCACGTCTTTGCGCACATTTTGGTTTTTGTTTCGTCCAAAAAAAGTAGCCCCATCTTGAGTTGTGATTTTTTGAAATCAACCCATTTTTCGAAAAAATGTCAAAATCAAAAAGCAAACTTTCTCATTTTTGGTCAAAAACAGAATTTTGGAACGGAAATCAGTAGCTTATTTTTTGCTGATCATTTTTGTAGTTGACTACTTTTTGATTGCTCTTCTGGTTCTCGAGTTACAACCGTTTTCCCGAGACGTGTCCAAAGTTGGGGCGCGGCGGGCAGTCGGTCGGTGGGCGGCGGGGGCAAGTCGGCGCCCAAAAGTGGGGTGTGCAAGATCGATCATAACTCGACGGGCAGACAACATTTCAACAAACGGTTAACTGCAAACTTGTAGCTCTAGAAATAAGCTATCGATTGAGCCTAATTGTATTCTGGTTCCTGGAAAAGTTAGCTGTATTTCACGCGCTGAACTCAACCAAGTTGCAAACGCTGTTTACATATTTACTTTTTTAGAAATCAAGATACAAATAGATTCAATCGATAGCTTATTTCTAGAGCTACAACTTTGCAGTTGACCGTTTGTTAAAATATTGTCTGCCCGTCGAGTTATGATCGATCTTGCACACCCCACTTTTGGGCGCCGACTTGCCCCCGCCGCCCACCGACCGGCCGGCCGCCGCGCCCCAACTTTGGACACGTCTCGGGAAAACGGTTGTAACTCGAGAACCAGAAGAGCAATCAAAAAGTAGTCAACTACAAAAATAATCAGCGAAAAATAAACTATTTATTTCCGTTTTGTAATTTTGTTTTCGACCAAAAATGAGAAAGTTTGCTTTTTAATTTTCACCTTTTTTTGAAAAATGAGTCAATTTCAAAAAATCACAACTCAAGATGGGGCTACTTTTTTTGGACGAAACAAAAACCAAAATGTGCGCAAAGACGTGAACTTTCAAACAAAATAATTTATTTTATCTGGAAGTAGAGAAAATTTTTGAGAAAAATCGAGAAAACAAAAGTGCTACCATCAAAAATCACACTTCCAGATGTTTTCATGAGCTCTAAATATTTTCAAACATTCATTTTGGACCCCAAAACCTATACACAAAGTCTCCAAACAAAATATCAACTTTTAAATTTTTTACATTTTTTGACCCAAAAAGTTGTTTCGTTGATCCCAAATCTGGTAGGGACATGGTACAAACTATTTGGTAACATTTTTTGAAAGACCTCATCTGGGTACATGTTTGTGCCAAAAATCATCCAGATCCGAGAAACTTTCGGCGTTTGTGCCAAGCCAATTCCGGGTTTCTCAGATAACGCATCTTAAATCTATCTATTCCACTATTTGAAACCTTTTGAAAACCCCAAGAACAGATTGAAATCGGTCCTCAAAAAAGGACTTCCCTAGTAAGGCTAGCTAGAAATCCCAAACTCACAGCCTGGGTCCAAAAATAGTAATTTAGTAATAAACTTCTTGATTCTCTTTCCCCATTTCCTCCCCTCCTTCGAGTACACATTCCCTTTTGCCATTGTCCTTGGCCGCCGCCACCAGCATCAAACATTTATGTCTGATAAGAGCTTTCAGTTTGAACTGAAACATGCGATGGTTTCGGTCGTGATAAGGAAGCCAACTCCACACTTCCTTTTCTCTCTCATTACCTTCGTTTTGCAAGATGCAAGAATTGTACTGTTTACGTTTACTACAAGGTCTTTTTCCGGGCTTTTTCGACCTCTGCAAATGTTGTTTCGGGCCTTTTTTAGGCCTTACTAAATGACGTGTCAAAGTTTCGGGGCGGTTCCGTGATTCTCGACAGAGTTAATCCCTGCGATTATTAGCACCTTTTCGAGTGATTAAAAGTTAAAAAAGAATACACACACTCATTCACTCTCGCAAATGGCAAAAAGTGACATTTGGCCGATGTGAAACAGTTACTGATAACAACGCGCTCGCTGGAACCACACCTTGAATTCCCGGCCTTTTGACTCATTTTGTGGTTTTTTAAAACTGTTATTGTCGTTTTTCCAGGTACACAAACTGAACTGGCATGTGGCGAGACCTCGGCAGGGTCCACATTGCCTCGTTTGCCGTCGGTATCGTCGGTTTGGTCGTTGGTATCGTTGGAATTGTGTTGGCGATTGTTTTTGGGACAGGTTGGTTATCAAGGAGTACTAAAAATTAGCGTTATATGTAGTTCTATGCACTATTCTTCCCATTTGGGAAGACGGCGCTCCAAATTTCGAAATTCGCAGCGCGCCGCAAAACTTTCCATCGATTTTGGGCATGCGCCTTTAAAGTCGGGGTACTGTAGTTTTGTCGATTTTTCGCCGATTTTATCGGTTTTTTTCGGGATTTCAACGGTAAATTGAGGGAAAAAAGCTATGATTTAGTTGTTTACATCTGTAAATAACAATTTACGTCGAAATTTCGCTGAAATTCCGCCGAAAAACCGATAAAAAGCATCGAAAACTCGAGACGACTACAGTACCCCGACTTTAAAGGCGCATGACGAATTGCGCGAAAGTTTTGCGGCGCGGCGCGCTGCGAATTTCGGGAAACTCGGAGCGCCGGTCTCATTGATGTTTATCCAATTCAGTATATCAAACTGGAAAAATAAGAATACACAGTCCAAAAGTCAATACCCAATTCAGTAGTCTTGCGAAAATGAAATGCCACTTGTAACTTTTATCAGTGATTGATGTAATTTCAAACTAGAAAACTAGAAAACACAAGAGTTACGTTACGTCAACTTATTTTTTGTTCATTAGAACTTGAAAACTGACTCACTTCCTTCCAAATTCCAGCTCCCTCCAATTGCCCAGCCACCCCCACATGTCCTCCAGTGATTACTCAGCAAGCATGCAACAGTCAACTCTTCTCCATCCGAACCGGTGTCGTCGGAATCACCTGGAACGACAGTTTGAACGATCTTAGCAACGCGAACACTCAACTCGTCATAAACAACATCACAGCTTCCCTGACACAATCTCTAAACACCGGTCTAAACAGTCAAAGTTCTCTTCTTCGAATCTTGGCAGCCGGGGATGCGCAGTCTAACAATGCGGCTGTTCAGATTACCAGATTGGAGTAAGAAAGGTCCTCTAATGCCCTTGATAAGCCCTATTTCAGGAAAAACGGAACAATGGTTGTTGCAGTTGGTTCTGGAGCCATTTCATCTGCAAAGCCTCTTCAACAGATTCCAGCAGCTAGTGATGTCGGAACTGTGATTACCAAGGATAACACCACTTTTGTTCCAGCTACAGTTGATAGTAAGTTTACTCAATTCTTGCTATTATCTTTCCGGTTTTTTTCTCGCGAAACTTTCACTCGATTTCAGTCATGCGCCTTTAAAGTCGGAGTACTGTAGTTTCGTCGATTTTTCGATGATTTTAGCGTTTTTTCGGCGAATTTCGAGCGGATTTTTGACTCAAATTGTTAGTCACTGACAAGAACAACTAGAAAATTTCCATTTTTCCAACAATTTCCCGAAGAAATCACCGAAAAAAAACGATAAAATCGTCGAAAAATTGACGCAACTACAGTACCCCGACTTTAAAGGCGCATGCCTCAAACCGCAGGAAAGTTTTGCGGCGCGCTTGAGCGTGGTTCGCAGCGTATTTTATCGAATTTAGCGTTTCATTTCCATTGATTCCCAGCATCCCCACAAGTCTGCGGAAACCTGACATGCGCCCCAACTGACTGCTCGACATGTTACTCTACTCTTGCCCCAACAACTTCCGTAGCAACTTTGGCGACCTTACCTGCAACTCAATGCCCAGTTTGTCCACCAGCAACCCAGGCAACTTGTCCACCAGTTACCTGCCCGGCATGCCCCACTACAACTGCTGCAACTTGCCCACCACCAGCAACTGTGGCAACTTCTGGAACATGTCCCCCAGTGCCGACTTGTCCTGCTTGTCCCACACAGACAGTTTGCACAACTGCTCAGTCAGCGGTGACATCGTCGGCTGCTCCGGTGACCAGTTCAACTGCTCCAGTTACAACAACTCAAGGAGGAGTTACAGGAGCCTCTAGTACTACTCAAGGTACCCCTGCCCCCACATCCCAAAGTACCCAAGGAACCTCCTCCCCATCTCCCTCTTCAACAGCCCCAAGTACCTCCCAAACAACTCCTGGAGCAACTAGTTCCAGTTCCACCCCAGTCCCTTCTACCCAAGGATCCTCTTCCACCGCACCTCAAACATCTACAACTTCTTCAGGTCCAGCTACCTCTGCGACAACCCCTGGAGCTGCTACCTCTAGCACTGGAGCCCCAACATCTGCCCAGACAACTCAAGGTACTTCCTCACCTTCCACAAAAACCGTCACTAGCACCCCCAGCACTGCACCCCCTACTTCAGGTTCCCCCTCTAGCCCTTCTAGCCCCTCCCCCACCACCTTTTCCACAACCCCCGGATCTTCAGTCCCAACCATTGGACCAAATCAATGCTACTATCAATCCAACATTGCCATCGCATTCGAATTCACTGATCCATATGGAGAGCTTGATGGAAAGATTGAGAACTTTATCAACAATACATTGCTCTTCTACCCTGGGAATCCTTATCAGTTTGGAAAGTCTGATACTTCCCTGACACAGTTGGCTATGGTACCATATCCATCTCCAAAGGATCTGGACTCTTTGATGAGTTATGGAGCTGCTGCGTGAGTTTCTAGAGTCTAGTGACTGAGAGGAAAGATGTTTGTTTCAGGACTCAACAGCAGATCAGCACTCTTTTCTTCAACTTTGGAATCTTTGCGGGAACAGAGCCAGATATCTTTAGGTAAGTATTGTGATCGGATCGAGAGATCAAAGAACTTTTTGATTTAGTGCCTTCAACACCATCTCCGGGCTGAAGTACTCTGGAGCGCCAGGAGTAGTGATTGTCATTGGAAACAAGTAAGTTCTGAACTTTCATTCAATCCTAATGATCCTATTCCAGTGGAACCTCCATTGCCGACTCCCTCTCTTCTTCCCAAGTCATCAAGGAGATGGGATTCACTATTATCACCATCGGTTACAACTCTCCCGCCGACTTCAGTTCCCTGGCTTCCGGACCTAACATGGTGTTCTCTATTCATCAAGACACTGATGAACTTGGAGTTGCTCAGCAGATTGGAACCCTTTTGAGTAAGCCCAAGAATCCTGAAAACTAGATCTAATGCTTCTTACCTTCAGACAACACATTCTGCTCTCCTGGATCCTCCACAACTGCCCAGACAATGTTGCCTCCACTCACAAGCGGAGCTCCCCAGACCAGTTCCACTGCCCCAGCCCCCACAACAACCCAATCTACCCAAGGTACCCCATCCACGACCCCAGGAGCGACTAGTACAATTCAAACTAGTCAAGGAACATCATCCCCTTCCGTCCCCAGTACATTCCTGACCACCAAAGGAGTCACATCTTCAAGCCCCGTACCTAGTACCTCCTCAGTCCCCAGCACAACTATCACGACCCCAGTGGTCATTAGCACTTCTTCAATCACCACCCAAGGTCCCTCTATTGCACCTCAAACATCCAAAACTTCTTCAGGTCCAGCTACTTCCGCTACAACACAAGGAGCAGTTAGCTCGAGCACTGGAGCCCCAACAACATCCCAGAGCACTCAAGGTACCCCATCCACTATCCAAAGTACCCAAGGAACCTCTCCAGTTCCCAGCACTACTTTGACAACCCAAAACATACCGAGCTCCTCTCCAATCCCTACTACCCAAACCACCCAAGGTACCTCCCCAGTCCCCAGCACTACCTTGACAACTCAAGGAACCCCCTCCCCATCCCCATCTTCCTCTTCAACTTCTGGAGCCACTAGCTCCACCCCAATCCCTACTACCCAGACTTCCCAAGGTTCCTCTTCCATCGCACCTCAAACATCCTCAACTTCTTCAGGTCCAGCTACCTCTGTTACAACCCAGGGAGCCGTTACCTCTAGCACTGGAGCTCCATCAACATCCCAGACAACTCAAGGTATGTATCTCACCTATCACTAGCACCCTCAGCACCCCACCCTCCACTTCAGGTTCCCCCTCCCCAGTCCCCACCACGACCCAGACAACTCAAGGATCTAGCCCCACAACTCCCGGAATACCCACAACATTCGGACCCAATCAATGCTACTATCAATCCAACATCGCCATCGCTTTCGAACTGACCGATCCAAAAGGAGGGATTGATCAAAAGATCGAAAACTTTATCAACAGCACATTGCTCTTCTACCCTGGAAACCCTTATCAGTTTGGAAAGGCTGATACTTCCTTGACCCAGCTGGCTTTGGTTCCATACCCATCACCAAACGGGCTCGGGGATTTGATGAGATATGGACAAGCAGCGTGAGTGCCAAGGTTGAATTGGGCTGATTGCAAAGATACATGTTTCAGAACGCCGGCAGACATCAACACTTTGTTCTTCGACTTTGGAATCTTTGCTGGAACTGAGCCAAATATCTTTGAGTAAGTAAAAGAGATCACCGGATCCCGGGAACCTTCTTGTTTCAGCGCATTCAACACCATCTCCGGATTGAAGTACTCTGGAGCGCCAGGAGTAGTGATTGTCATTGGAAACAAGTAAGTTCTTCACTTTCAATCAATCCTAACGATCCATTTCTAGTGGAACTTCCATCGCCGATTCCCTCTCCTCTTCCCAAGTCATCAAGGAGATGGGCTTCACCATTATCACCGTCGGTTACAACTCTCCCGCCGACTTCAGCTCCCTGGCTTCCGGACCAAACATGGTGTTCTCTATTCATCAAAACTCTGATGAACTTGGAGTCGCTCAACAGATTGGGACCCTTTTGAGTAAGCTCGATGATCCTGAAAGTCAGATCTAATGCTTCCTATCTTCAGACAACACATTCTGCTCCCCTGGATCCTCCACAACTGCTCAGACAATGTTGCCTCCACTAACAAGCGGAGCTCCCCAGACCAGTTCCCCTGCCCCTGTCCCCTCAACATCCCAATCTACCCAAGGTACCCCGACCCCAGGAGCGAGTACGATTCAAACTAGTCAAGGAACCCAAACATCCTCCCCTACCCCAGTCACTAGCACTTCCCTAAGCACTTCACCAACACCTAGCACCTCTTCCATCGCACCTCAAACATCCACAACTTCTTCAGGTCCAGCTTCTTCCTCCACAACTCAAGGAGCAGTTAGCTCGAGCACTGGAGCTCCAACATCATCTCTTGGAACCTCTTCGACTCCAGGAGCCACCACAAGCATGGGATCCACTATGAGCAGTCAAGGAGTCCCATCAACATCCCAAACAACTCCAGGAGCCACAAGTACTCAAGGTACCTCTCCAGTCCCTACCACTACCCAAGGACCCCCTAGTACCTCTCAAGCCCCTGTAACATCCACCACAGTTGGATCTTCAGTTCCAACCACCACCCAAGGATCCTCCAGTAGCTCCCCAGTCCCCACAACCTCCCAAACAACTCAAGGGCCCTCATCTAGTACATCTTCCCAAGGTACCAGTACCCCTGTCCCCACCACAACTCAGGGATCCTCTAGTAGCTCCCAGACCACTTCCCAAGGAGCATCGAGCTCTGTGTCATCTAGCACAATCTCCTCCAGTCCCGCCCCCATAACCTCCACCACCGCAGGAACCACAATGGCTCCCAACCAATGCTTCTACCAATCCAACGTTGCCGTGGCCTACGAACTCACTACTTCCAACATGGTCATTGATCAGAAGATTGAGAACTTCATCAACACCAACTTGCTCTTCTACCCTGGAAATCCATACCAGTTTGGTGGAAAGCTTGACACTGGAAAGACAAAGTTGGCTTTGGTTCCATATACACCTAATGCAGCATACGAGTCACTTATGGTTTATGGAGCAACTTCCACTCAAGATCAGATCTCCACGCTGTTCAAAACATTCGAGGATGCGGCTGGAAATGATGATGACATCTCTGAAGCTTTTGGAGTTATCGGTGGACTTCAATACACTGGATCTCCCGGATTTGTGATTCTTATTGGAAACACGTAGGTGAATCTTCCGAGCCTCTTTTACAACGTAATTTTCAGCGGTGACTCCATCGGATGGTCTTCTGGTTCTGCACTCACGCTTCAACAAGCCGGCTTCAGAATCATTACAATCGGATATCAGTCTGCCGCTGACTTCAGTCCACTCTCTTCTGAGCAAGACTTTGTCTTTACAATCAACGCGGATGCTGATGAGCTTACCGTTGCTCAACAGATTGGAGTCATTCTCAGTAACCCTTTATCTTCGTATCATAAGTAATACCACTCGTTTAGACACCACTTACTGCTCTTCACTACCTACACCATCAGCTGCCCCTATTACCAGTTCCATGGCTCCAGGATCTTCCTCATCGGCTCCAGTGACTAGCAGCCAAGCCCCTGTGACATCTACATCGGCTCCAGTTGCATCTAGTTCTGTAGCATCCTCATCTGCCGCTCCAGTGACATCTTCTGCAGCTCCAGCATCATCCTCCACAGCATCCGGATCCTCCACAACACCTGCCGCGGCTTCTAGCTCTACTACCGCCCCACCAACAACATCTCTCCCAACTCGAAAGTACTACTCCTCTAATGTAGCAGTGGCTTTTGAGTTGACTGACAAGGATTCCGCTCTGGACCTTCAAATCCAAAGCTTCATCGCAAACGATCTCTTCTTCTACCCAGGAGCTCCATATCAGCTCGGAGGAAGGGATGATGGGAAGACAGCTCTCTCATTAGTCCCTTACCCGAACGAAGGAACTTTGGCTGATCTGGAGGCTTATGGAGCTACCACTACATCTGCTCAGATCACCTCAGCCTTCGAAGTCTTTGGAATGTTGGCTAAGGAGCCAGCTTCCATCGCCGATGCATTCAATGCTATTCCGGGTCTTGATAGAAAAGGTGCTCCTGGATTCGTGATCCTTGTTGGAAACAACGCCGACTCTGTTGCTGCCGCTGCTGCTTCTGCTGCTACACTAACGGCTCAAGGCTTCCAAATAATCACCATCGCTTTCAAGACCGATGGATCGTTTGACAGTCTTGGATCTCAAGTTTCCTACAACTACAAGATCACTTCTGATGCTGATCAAGTGAATGTTGCCTCTCAGATTGGAAATCTTTTGAGTAAGAAAGATCTTCCTGTTATCAAGAACAAACTGTAATGTTTCAGATTCAACTCTCTGGCCAGCCGGATCTACCACAGTTGGACCAACTGGATCTACAATGCCTAGCAGCACTGTGACTCAAGGATCCTCGACTATGGGAAGTTCTTCTACCACCCAGTCACCAGCTAGCAGTAGCACCATGGGATCAACTGTTACCCAAGGATCCACTGTAACAGGATCAGGTTCATCCACAACACAAGCCCCAATCAGTAGCAGTACCATGGGATCAACTGTTACCCAAGGATCCACCGTGACCGTCCCAGGAAGCTCTTCTACCATCGCTTCATCTACTGCTGCTAGTACCACCCAATCTAGTGGATCTTCCTCTTCTATGGGAACCACTGTAACCGTCCCCGGAAGCTCTTCTACCATGGTTTCTTCCACTGTGACCATCCCTTCAACAGTCGCCAGCACCACCATGTCCTCAACAACCTCCCAGATCTGTCCAAACCAGCAAGTTGTCTATCAAGGACAAGTCGGTGTGATCTTTGAGCTCCTTCCATCCACTGCTACCACCCAACAAGCCGTCATCAATGACTTTGTGGAAAACATGCTTTTGAACTCTAACTTCTATGGTCTTGCACTTGATAACCTCACGGGAGATAACCGAACTTTGGCGACCGCTATTCCTTATCCTTCCACTGGCAAGTACAATGTTCAAGGCTACGGAAGCGCGAGAAGTCAGGCAGATTTCAAGGCTCAAGTTGACGCGTTCAATGGAGTTATTCAGCCTGTTACGGCCGCTGGTGATATCTCTGATGCTCTTCTTTATATTACTACTGTTCTTCCGGCTCCGGCTGGAGGAGCTCCATCTGCTCTTATCATCGTTGGAAACAGTGGAACGCTTCTGGATGCTAAGGCCCCGATCCTTGCTGACGATTTGAAGAATACCTTCACAATCTTCACAGTCTCCGTCGGTGATAACGCTGTAGACCTCTCTGCTCTTGCAACTGGCCCAGACTACGCATTCACCGGAAACACCCAAGCCATCGCCGACCAGATTGCCCAGAAACTCGAGAGTTCGAACCCCGCAGTCTACTGCCCACCACCCCTCCCATCTACCACTGCTGCAATCACTTCAACTGCTCCAATCTCTACAACAATGCCAGTAACAACTACAGTAACCTCTGCGACCACCATGACAACTGCTAGACCAACAGTTGGACCTTGTCAGTGTCAAGGACGGTTTGTGTACAATGGAGATCTCTCGATTGCGTTTGAGTTTTTGAATACTGATGGATCAAGGGTAAGCTTGTTGATGAATGCTTAGTTCTAGGGGAATGTTTCAGAACATTGTGAACTTCCTGAACAGCACCTTCCTGAAGAACCCAGATTCTTACGGATTGAATAAGGATGTGAATGGAAATCAGCCTTCTAAGTTAGAGCTCTTGCCGTATCCAGAGACGGGAACTTCTTATACAGTTTACGGATATGGAAATATTCAGTTAGTTCAAAAGTTGTATCCCTTCTTAATCCATGCTTTTCTAGCTCCTCTGATGACATCAACGGCTTTATTAGTGCCTACCAATTGGTTCAGCCATTGGTCGATTCAAAGGATCCGGATATCAACGTTGCTCTGGAATACATTAAAAACAACCCGGGACCATCTGCCTTCCAAGCTGTCCTTATCATAGGATCCGATGCCACTGATGTCCCGAAGGCCGTTGCAACAGCCACTGCCCTCAAGGCCGCCGGCTACCTCGTTATCACAGTCGCCCAGACCGCTTCCGCCGACGTTTTCAGTCCACTGGCTTCTGGAAACCAATACGCTCTTCAACTCGGAGACAACAATGGAGACGACGTGGCTGCCCAAATCGCTAGTCTCCTTCTCGACGCCAGTTTTGTGTGCTTCGATGACGGATCAAACACTGCTGCCCCTGTGACAAGATGCCCAACAACCCAAGGAACAACTCTACCTGGAGTGTCTTCGACGACTGGAGTTCCAGTGGCTAGCAGTAGTACGATGCCACCAACGACAACGGGTGCTGGGTCTTCTACAACCCAAGCTCCGGCTAGTAGCAGCACCATGGGGTCTACAGTAACCTCTTCTGGATCCTCAACAACGCAAGCCCCAGGTAGTAGCAGCACTGTTGGATCAACTGTTACCCAAGGATCTACCGTTACTGACGCAGGATCCTCTATCACTACACAAGCCCCAGCTAGCAGCAGCACTGTCGGATCTACAGTAACCCAAGGATCTACCATTACCGATTCAGGATCCTCCTCCACTACCCAGGCCCCAGCTAGCAGTAGTACCATGGGATCTACCGTTACCCAAGGATCTACAGTGACAGTCCCAGGAAGCTCGTCAACCATCGCCTCATCTACAGTCGCTAGTACCACCCAATCCAGTGGATCATCCTCGTCTATGGGAACCACTGTAACCGTCCCCGGAAGCTCGTCCACCATGGCTTCGACTGCTACAGGATCAGGATCATCCACCACACAAGCTCCAGCTAGCAGCAGCACCATGGGATCTACCGTCACTCAAGGATCCACCGTGACTGACTCTGGATCATCCAGCACCACTCAAGCCCCAGCTAGTAGCAGCACTGTCGCATCTACCGTTACCCAAGGATCCACTGTAACAGGATCTGGATCCTCCACAACTCAGGCCCCAGCTAGTAGCAGCACAGCTCCCGTTGTCACCTCCACTGTCACCGGCAACCCATCGACTAGCGCCTTCTCTTCCACGACAGCCACTTCAACTTGCGCCACTCCATACACCGGAAAGCTCGCAGTTGTTTACGAGTCGAAATCGACTGACATAGGTGTTCCGGTGAGTTACTGAAGAGAAACAAAGTTCAACAAAGCATCTGGTTGTTTCAGGATGTGGACGCTTTCGTGAGGAACACCTTGTTCGCATCTACTAGTTACGACTTCACTAAAACACTCGCAATCAACGTCCCTTATCCAAATACTGATAGCTATGACGCTGGAATATTTTTGGCTTATGGTGATGCAAAGTGAGTGAAGGAAACTACGGTCTAGAAACGAGAAAACATCGGAATACCGCTTTCGTGGCGAGACCCACCAACTGCCAACTTTTTTGGCGTTTGCAGTAATCTGGGCTAACAACGAGTCCTTTCAGGAGTTTGGCAGATCTTCAAACCAACTTTGACACCCTCGACAATCAAAAACCATTCGGTTCTGACACTACAATCTCAGAGTGAGTAATTCCTGTTCTGTTCTTACTAATCAACACAAATTTATTCTTCAGCGGACTCATTTGGCTTCAAAACAACAGACCCAACGACGGATCCAAGGCTGTCGTGGTGGTAGTCGGATATGAGTGAGTATCAATGATCTGACCACAATCTTTCATTCTTTTTCAGTCCTGATGATGATACGTTCAACTTGAACAGATCCCTCGCAGCACTGAGAGCCCAGGGATACCAAGTAATATCAGTAGGAGTGGCTACCGGCCACGCCGACTTCTCCTCCATAGCCGACAAACCCGAGTGGTACTTCCAAGTGGACGACACCAACGGACAATCCGTCGCCGATCAGATCTCATCCATCCTTTGTCACTTGTAATTTATCTTTTCTTTCTATTCAAAACACTATCCATGTTCAACTTTCTTCACCAATCTCTTTCACTTATGAATCGTTTTGTTTGAACTTTTCGCTTTCATCCTTCCGATCGTCATTGGCCTGGTGTGCCTGTCGAACTTCAAGAAGGAATGGCGCCGAATTCGAAAACTGAAATGAGCGTTTTGACTACAATAAAACGACAACAAATTCATATAGTTCTTCATCTTCTTCTTCTTCCGAGTCTTCTGCTTCTCACCTCACCAATTCCTCTCCACTAGAAGGACTAAATTGGAGAGGAAAACGGAGAAGGGAAACAGAAGGAAAAAAGAGAGAGAGAAACAATAGATAGAAGGGAGGAGGAGGAGATATAGAGAGAGAGTTGGGATGAGAAAAGAAGAATGATAACATGAAAAAAGAGAGAGAGTGAAAATGTTGAAGGGGATCCCTGATACGGCTGGAGCCGGGAAATAGGAGGGGGGATAGTATAGGAAATAACGAAAAAGAGACAAAACCAACAGGGAAAAGTGGGGGAAAGAGGTGTTTAGGACTCCGAAGAGTTCAGAACACCTCAAGACACCACACCAACACAAAACAGTGATTATAACTGGGAGAAGAGGGGGGAATCGGGATAGGAAATGGGGGAGAAACTGACAGGAAAAAGGAAGAGGATAAAGAGGGAGAAACTACACGCATTGCGGAGATTGAGAGAGAATTGTGGAAACCCAGGTGGAGAGGACAGGAAAACGGATAGGAAAAGAGAGGAAAATGACAAAATCGCCGTTGTTTCTCTCACAAATTCACAGAAACCTTGGCATTCTCCCCTTATAAGTTACGATGGATTTCAAAAGAAGGGAAATGGAGAGAGAGGAATGAGATTAGGAAAGGGCAGGAAATGGGAAGAGAGAGAGAACGAGGTTTAGCGACGGGACGGGTTGACCGGAGCAGATGGAATCGCGTCGATCTCGCCCTTGTTGAGACGATCCGATGCGGCGGCTCCGCGGAATCCGAGAATGTTGCCGTCGAGCACTTGCTTCGTGTTCTGAAAGGAGAGGAGGTCAGGTTGGGATCTTTTTCAAATGTTTAGAGGTTCCTGATTCTCTTTTCTATCAGTTTTGCTAAAACAAAGTTTGAGAAAATCGATCCGGGATCGTGAAAACACCAAAAACTCTAATCGACGGGGCTCGCCTCGTCTCGTTTTTGGACCGATTTTCTCAAAATTTTCGAGCAAAATCTGATAGAAAAGAGGACTTGGGACCTAGAACAGTCGATTTTTAGTAGTTTGATCAAATTTAGAAAGCAAAAAACATCCTGTACAGTCTGAATTTCAACAGCTGTGAAATGTCCCGGAGCCCTTAGAAATGGTCGATTTGATCGAAATTAGTTAGTTTTTGATAGCGAAAAACACAAAATTTGAAGATTCTCACCAAATTGACAATTTCCAGGTTCCCAATCCCATTTTCCAACTGTTCTTATCAACAAAACGCTCACCTTCTTCTTCTTCTTTCCACCCGCGTTTCCGCTGTTCGAGTTGGACGAATCCGACGGCGCGGCTTGAGCGGCACGAGCAGATGTCAGATCATCGACATCGGGACGTCCTCCGGCGGCACGAAGCGCTATGCGACGCTTGATGAACTCGCGGACAAACTCCTTGACAGCCTTGTTGTCCTCCACGTACGACATGATGATGTCTTCGGTCTGGAAATGATACATTGTTGTCAGAAAAACAGGAATTTGAGGGGTATGAAAAGGGAAAATTCCAGCGATTGAGGGCTATTTATTCAAAAATCAGTCCATCTCCTTCCAAAGAGCTAAAAATATCTCTAGGACTGCGCCATTTTCACTGATTACAAAATGATAAAAATATTCTTTCCACTTCATTTCAGTGATAAGCCGTGATAAATCTCAAAATAGAACGCCTTTCTGGCCTCGTCTCGTCACTTTTTGAGGAAAAATGGTCAGTAAATAGTCTATTTTCGAGACGCCTGTTACTAATCGTCGAAAACTAAAAAGGGACGCGAATTGTTCCGGAAGGGAGGAGGAAGTGATAATGAAAAGAAGAGCCCAAAATAACACTTTTCAGAGGGGAATTTGAATGATTCATTGGGAACAGAGATCACTTTTATCAGTTTTCTGGTCAATCTGACCAAAACTTGCAGAATCAGAGTGTGGGCAGTCCAAAAGCTCAAAAATGGCTCAAAACTGCCTAAAAAGTGGTCGAAAACCTTGTAATTATGATGAATTTTTGTTTTCTTGGACCAAATTTCGAATTCTCGTGGTTGCAAAGGTACTCATTTTCACAAACTTTCCTCAACTATCATCATTCTGACAAGTTTTCGTGGGCGTTTTTGTACTTTTTTGACTTGTTTTGGACTCAAAATCGAGAATTGAGTCTCGGAGTGAAAACACGATTAAAAGTTCGTCGAATTCCTTGGAAAAGAGGGTGATAAACTGATAGAACTCCTTTCTAATCCATTCGAATAGTTCCGTCTAGACTCCCCCGCTTATGAATTCTCCATTATTCCTATTCCCAGAGTCTCCAAATTCTCCAAATTCGCATTTCCAGCTGTCACAGAGAACTCTTGTTGTGCTTCTAATCACTTCAGCATCGGCTGCATCGCATCAAAGCTCAGACTTGAAAATGAGAATGGAGTCAAGGAAACGAGGGGGAATGGCTGATTTGCAAACAACAAATTGGATTTTGCGGTTTGGCACGTAGGCTCTGTCGGGGAAGGGGGAGATTAGGAGTATTACTGATAACAGAGATCAAGGGATCACCTAGGGGTTTCCTAACTGGGAAAAACAACGATTGAGCCCGTTTTTGAGCATCAACGAACACCGAGAGCTCCAAGAGCTTGAAAACAAGTGAATTAGGCCAATTGGCTCTAAAGAACCATTGCACATTCAGAATTTGCTAATGACATCCAATGGAGAGCATCGGAACAAAACAACGCGACGTTCCCACCCTCAAATTTCAAGAAAGACCTCCAGAAGACCCCGACCGACTCCGACTCCTAATCCATATTATTCCGGGAAAAGTGAATGTTGATGAGGTCAATGAGGGGTCGGGTTACAGAAGGGCTCATTGACCGGGGTGGAGTCTATTCTGGGTGGGGAAGATTGAAATTTCTGGGCAATTCGACAAAAACTGGCAGAATCCGAGTTAGGATCGTGGAGAGGTTCAAAACAGCTTGAAAACTGGTTGGAAAACCTCGCAATCATCTGTTTTCTCGGACAAGGTGCTCATTTTCAAACTTTCGTGGGCGTTTTGTACTAGTTCGGCTTGTTTTGCGGAAGCACAGATATAGTTAGAGTTCAAAAGATCTAGAAGCCTCTGAAGAACCTCAAAAACCATCAAAAAAATCGCCAGAATGTACTGTTTTGGCCATAACAATAGAAATGGTATCAAATGAAAGCGAGAGGAGGCGAAAGGACCGAAACGAATGGCATTCTATTCTCGGTTGCATGCGGAAGAGTCTTGTTTGCAAAGTGGGAGTCCCCAAAAATAGACAGAACGAGAGAAAAAGGGAATGCGGCCGGCGAAACGGAGAGGAGAACCAATAAAGGCACTGGGGGGCCCAGTGGCTTCTGAGCCAAGACTTCTAGAGCAGTAAAAAACGACAAAATGGAGCATTGCATTGGCTGCAGAAACGCACACGCATTCCGCTCAGCAACGACTACAGCGGGGCGGGTTGAAGTGTGGCGAAAACGGCGAAACGAAAACAAGGCGAGCAGCGCGGACACATTTCCCTATTTTTAGCAGACCAGGCCACGCCCCTTTTCATGGATTCCTGGTCGTTCAAAGACGGTAATTAGGAGGTGAAAAGGACACGAGGAAAAAGATGAAAACACGCCGTTTTTAGCCGCGACATTCCCTGATTTCTGCGGGATGACTAATCTGGCTCCCCTCTTCGGTGAGGCTTCTGACTAATCGGATTGAGAAATCTCGAGGAGGAAAAAGAGCAAAATAAAGGGATTTGGCTTTACTTTTTTCGCTATTTTTGGATTTTCTCCTCGTTTTTTCCAAGGGAATTGGCACTTTACGAGTCAGAAAAGTCAGACGAAAAGTGCGTACACTTTGTGGGACCGAGACAGAATGGAGTCGGGGAGGTGGAAAGTGCATGGGAATTGGGTCTCTTGATCTTTGTTTCTGGGGGTTCTAGAATACTGTAATTTGTTTTGAGACCCAAAAGGCTCCGAATCTCGAGGGAATGATCAAAAATCCCGTCTAACATTAAGAAAACGCGGAAATGAGCCAAATCCCAAATCAGAAGTGTGTCTAGACAATGACAAAGAACAGAAACGAGAGGAAAAGGTCGGGGTAACTAGAGAGAGACAGATCTCAAAGTTCCTCCTAGTCATCTGACATCTTCGTTTCGCACATAATAATCAACAACAATGACACATTCGCTCCGTTTTTCGTATAGCGTGAGAGCGAGACTCTTTCTATTTCCAATTTCAGCGTGATCTCGTGCTGGGGCTCTTGATTAGTCATTCGTATAGATGGATATACATGTCCGGGGCCATGTGATTATTGTTATGATTAGAAGAGAACTTGATAATGTTTTGATATTCTAGACTTTCGTAACTCTAAAACCAAAAATAGCAAAAAGTGTATAGTCGAGTCAGAAAAGGTGGAAACGAAGAGGAAACGACCACCACTAAAAAACATGCACTTCTCTGCGTCTCGACGAAATTCGCAATGCATAAAAGAGCCAAAGGACAATTATTCCGGGATGAATGTGCTCATTGAGCATCTAGTTCAAAAGAGGTCCCTACGCAATGGGGGAAAGAAGCCAACGATTGTTATGAATCGTCTATTTCAGAGAACAATTTGATGATTCAAATGGGGGAATTTCGTTCGGAGATCAGGTCCTTTTTGACCAGTATTCGCTTGAAAATGGGTCGTGTTAACAGAATATCAGCGAAAATCGAGTAAAGGAAGCTGGAAAAAGGCTGAAATTGGAGAACTGAGCCGCAGATTCATGAGGGAGCCAAAAACAAGCGGAACGGAAAACAAAAAGTGCTTGGAGAACACGGAACTTGGGGGAAATGGGGGAAATGTGGGAAAAACAGAGAAAATTCCTTGATTGGAATTGTAATTTCCCAGCGGAAGGAGGGCGTTCTCGAGAATTTACGGGATTAGCTTCCGGATTTTTGTCAAATTTTAACAGGGAATTCTGGATTTTAGCAATTTCTAAGCAAATTATTTACACAAAACGCACCTCAACCGGATGATCCAACTCGAACACACAATCGTAGAGCATCTTTGCGTCGATCGACGGCTGCAAAATACGGAAACGGGCGACGAACCACGACTCGAGAGCCTCATGGTCCACTTCCTGCTTCGTCTTCTTCTTCTGTGCCGGGGTGACTGGCGACTTGACAGTCTTGACTGGAGACGCGACGACGACTGGAGCTGGCTTTGGAGCCGGTTTCGCTGGTGCGACAATCTTCGGCAGCGAGTTCTTCTTCTGGAGAGCCATCTGGAAAATCAAAAAGGTTTTAACTAGAACTTGAACATGCTCACCTTATTAGCAGCCTCCAACGATGGTCCGTCGAAGAACGGCGACACGTAGCTCTTTCCAGTGGTTGAAACCTCCGGAGCAGCCCATGTCTTCGATCCTCCCCACGACGCGTCCTTCTTCTCCGCAGCAGCAGCCGCAGAAGCCGATCCCAAGTTGGCGACCTGTTCCTTGGCCTTCATCCGGGCGGCTTGCTCTCGTTCGGCACGCATCTGACGTTCCTCCTCCTTCTGAATCTCCAGAAGAGTCTTCTCAGCGACCGGAGCAGCTGTTTCGGTCTTTCCAGCCCATGGAGCCACCTTGGTGTGCTTCACCTCCTTTTTCTCTCCGATCGCAGTCCATCCCTCCGAATCGTCACTTCCACTCGGCGAGACTTGTTTCGGGGCAGCTTGAGCTCCAGATGAGCTGGTGCTCACCTTCGCCGGTTGCTTTCCAGCCCACACAGCCTCGAGTTCCGCTTGTTGACGAGCAACTTCCTTCGCGACGCGCTCTCGTTCCTCTGCTTGTCTTTTCGCCAACTCCTGCTTTGCCAGATTCGCAGCGTCTTCCTCGTCCTTCTGGAGTTTCAAGCGACGGAGAGTCTCTTGAGCTTGCTTCGACTCGACTTCCAGTCTCACTCGCTCCTTCTCCGCAGCTTCCTCGGCTCTCTGGATCCGTTCAGCAGCCGCTCTCGACGCCTCCTCTCTCTTCTGATCTTCGGCTCTCTGCATCTGCTCCATCTTCTCCCGACGAGCATCCATCTCCTTCCGACGCGCCTCCATCTCCAATGCGGCCTTTCGTTCCTCGAGTTCTCGAGCTTCCGACTCCATCTTCTGCTGTCTGGCCAACGCCTCCTGCTTCAACTCGGCATCTCGTCTCTCCAACTCCTCTCGATGACGGAGAAGAGCAATCTCCTTCTCACGGAGCTGTTGAGCCGAGAGTTCCTGTTGCATGGTCATCTGTCGGTAGATGGCTTCCTGGAAGTCGGCCATCTTCTTCGCCTCCTCCGCGAGTCTTCGATTGTGCTCGTCCATGAGACGTTGTCGCTCGGCGATCATCTGTTGTTCGAACGTCGACTGCATCATAGAGTACACGTCATTCGGCTGCGCGATTCCAGACCACATTCCCATTCCTCCGAACGCTGGTTGTTGCGGGAACATCGGATTGGCGGCAGTCGGGAATCCGGCCATGGCGGGGAGTGGCGGGTTCGTCGGCATGACTCTCGGCGGCTCCGCGTCTTCTGGATAGTCAAACGGCGTTTGCGCTCCGTGCTCCTGCTTCAGCTCTCCGATCGTCTTGTACTCTCCGTTCTCTCCTCTCTGCACCTTCAGATTCTCGTCGGTGAAGTAGCCGGCCTTGAACCACACAGTCATCTGCTCCTTCGGGAACGGACCACGACGAGTTTGAGACGGATCCATGTAGTAGAAGCTGACGGGTTCTTCCTTCGGTGGTTGCGGAGGTTGTGGTGGTGGTTGGTAGAAGACTCCCATTCCGCCGCCCAACACGTTGTTCGACCAGGTCGACGCGTTCGGAGCGAAAGCCGGAAGACCCATTGGAACCTCGTTGGAAGTTTCCGCTTCAGGTGGAGCAGCTTGAGCCGCCGACGACGGTTGCTGCTGCTGGAGCTGTTGTTGCTGGTGCTGATGCAGCTGCTCGGCCGACGGTTGACTCTCCGTCGACGTCTTCTTCACACTTGCGACCATCTGGTTCCGATCTTTCCACACTGTCGAATCCGCGCCACCTTCACGATTCCAGTGCTGCTGTTGCTGCTGCTGATTCGCTTGTTGTTGTTGCTGAGTCCGCTGGATCCACGACTCCGATCTCACCCAAGCAGGTCGTTCGGAAGACGCCGACGGAGCAGTGCTGGTGCTGTTCCGCGGTTTGACAGTCGACCATCCTTCCGCGTCTTCTTCGTCGCTTTCGCTTCGAGTTGTCGCCGTCGTGATGGCTTTCGGACGATCTGAAACATCGGAATTGTAGATTGTACGCTTCAGAGCTTCATGACGTACCAGTTGGATCATTGGGGTTGTACAACGCGTCGGCTCTCGTGTTGAACGTCGCGCCTGACGTGCTGCCACCACGTCCGACGCCACCGACTCCGCCGCCTCGACGAAGAGCTGGAACTCAAAGATTCTATCGATAAAGTGTTTTCTAAAAGACTCACTAGTAAACTTTGGCTGATAAGCGCCCGGCGAATCTTCTCCAGTGGCCGCCGCTCCACCAGATCCTCCACCTGCCGCGCCGTTCGCCGCTCCTCCGAAACCGTTCTCGCCGCCGATTCGTCCGCCACGTGCTGCTGCTGCCGAGAACAGAGCACTGCCACCGGCTCTTCCGACGCTTCCGCCACCTCGAGCAGCCGCGGCGCCCAACGAACGATCCGGTGTGGTCTTGGCCCATGAGGACTTTGGAGCCCATCTCGTTGTCGGCGATTGACCGTTTTGAAGTTGCGACGACGAGCCGGTGCCGATTCCTCCGCTATAACCACTGCCGTAGGCGGCGCCGGCGGCGATTGCAGCACGTTCTTGTTGCGATAGCATTGACATGGCTTTCGACGAGTTCACGTTGGTTTGGAGTTTCTGCAAATGGTAGAGGTTAGGGGAAGAGTTTGAAGAGCTAGAAAAGAAGATTCCCACCCATAAACTAAGAGAACTAACGAAAACCAAGCCAGGACAAGACACGACGAAGAAAATGATTCATAACCGGGAAGGAAAATCGTTTTGAAAAGAGTGAGACCAAAAGACAGAGAAAAGAAGGCGGGTGGAAAGGAAATCGATAATGCATTCATTCTTTCCTTTCCGTTTCTCGTCTTTTCTGCTTGTTCCCTGGTCCTACTCTATGCATTCATTTCATTCGTCGTGCTTCGTGTCTTTTCTGTGTCCTTTTCGGGGGTGGGAAATTGGAGGAAATCGAGAAAAGTCTGTGAAACTGTCTATTTAGGAGGGAAAAACACAAAATTAGCAAAGATTTGGCGTCGAAACACAAAGTAGTAATAGGGGAAAAAACCGAATACACTGCCCTCCTCCGCCTCCCGAGGGCCATTCCATCATTGAGCACACACACATAGACAAATGCACGAGCTCTCAGAGAACATTGGGTGGGGCACAACGAGAATGCGCTTTTTTGACTGGGCAGCGAGAGCGGGTTCTAATGGTCCGTGACATGAACTAGGGGACTCGAAATGGAGCAGATTTTGCGCTGGGATCGATCAAACTAGCCTAGAAGTTACCTACCTGTTCGGTCTCGCTCATCGGCAAGCTCGAGACGAGCGGCAGATTGTTCTCGTTGAAAAAGAGCTGATCGCGCAACGCATCGGGCATCGGATTTCCGGTCGGCATCAGCTCGAGAAGACGATCGCGCGTGTACGAGAATTCCGACACGATCGGAGGCGACAGGACAGTTGCAGCAGCAGCAGCCGACGAGTCCTTCAGAACGAAACACTGATTCTTTTTCGGGTGGATGGAGTATTTGGAGATTTTATGTACATTTTTCGGGAGGGGAAGAGGGCAATGTTAGGGGGGAACCATTGGTAATTAGAGCTCCGGGACTCACCTCTCCACCTTCATCGTACATTTGGCCTCCACCGCCACCGGAAGCAAAGCGTCCACCTCCAGAAGAAGAAAGACCACCACGGTTGGCTGCAGCGTTCGTACGCATCCTGGAAATTGGAATTTGTACGAAATTACGGGTTTCGAGGGGTTTTGAGCGATCTCGAGAGCTATTTCCGACTATGCATCTCGATTTCAGCTGCACCAACCCGCCTATTAGGTGCAATTTCCGATTTTCTCTCTCGACAACACACAATTACGTATCGAATCGAGACTCTCGATGAGGATTTTAGATATTTAAAACTCACCAGCTTGGGTTGAAGTTTTGAGCAGTTGGCTCGACGGACGAAACTGACGACATTTTGAGTAAGTTCTGCAAGAAAATCCGATTAGTTTCAAGGCGCAAACGATTCCAAAGTTAGAAATGAACAGAAATCGGTGAAAAGCTGCACCGGTTCTAGAAAATTCCATAAAGTTTAGGCCAAAAATGTTTAGGACAGACGAGAGGAGAAGTGTAACCCGATTGATGGCCGAACTTTTGCGAACGCGGAATCCTCGGCCAGGCGGGTGAGAGAGTGTGCGGCGGGTGGAGGCTGCGAGAGATAGTGTGACGTGGCATGGGCCGGTTATCAGCTGGCCCACGTTATCAGTTGTTGGCTGGAGATATCAGTGATTCATTGAGAGGCCCCGCTAATCTTCAAAAGTCCAGAATTGTACTGAAAAAGTACGGATCGGGGACCCCCCGGGAAACTAGTGGTGTTGGTGGCCGGGCGGTTGGTGAGGGGGGGACAAACGAATGTTCTGTATAGTGTCTGCGTCTCCTGGCACTCACGCGACGACCCGGGGAGTGAGAGCCCCATTGTGGCTGAAGAAACCGAGAGAAACGCCGCGTCGCGGTCGACGCGGGCCGCCACGCGACTACTTGGCTCCGAGAGCTCCCTGGGAGAGTAATTGATGAGCATTCCCCTCCTGGTGTAAGAATTTGCTTTAGTTTATTGGAATCAGGTTGGGAATCAGCGCCGGGGTCGAATTATCAGTTTTGATTGTGAGATTGCAGGATTCGAACTTTGAGGAGAACATCTAGCGCTTTCGCGAAATTCTGAAGAAAATTAGAGGAAAACTAGCGTTTCTGCATTGGATTTTGTTACAAAGAGACAAAAGGCGTCAGAAAAGTTTGATTATCAACTGAAAAATGGAAAAAAAAACGCGAAAAGTGACGTTTCTCGCACTTATCAATCTATGGCCGCGATTCTCACTTCACTTCCATTTTTCTCGACTTTGCTGTAAATTTTACATTGAGAAACGCGGAAATTGGAACATTCGCAACACATTTATCAATCGGCCAGATCGCTAAAAAACTAAAAACGCAGAAACCGAGACGCGAGTGTTGAAATGGCCTTGAGACGAGAAAAATAGCGTTTCAGCTGTTTCGCGGTCGAAAATCAATGAACAAAGTGAACAATTGAAATGGAAATGCGAGAAATTGCACGAATGCAGAGCGAAATTCTGGATTTTTGAAGATTTTTCAGCATTTTCAAGCCAAATCAGAAAATTTTGATTTTTCGTCAATTTTCTATCAAGAATCACTATTTCCAATTGCGAAAATTGATAAGAAACATGACAGACACTGCGATGAGTCACCCATGCACCCAGAAACAGACTAAAAAATGGAAAAATCGGGAAAATTTAAAAGCCACAGGTATTGCCGAATTTTTCGAAAAATTTACGCGGATTCTAGCGTAAATTGATGTTTTTGACATTGAGAAACGCAAATTTTACCCCAAAACATTGAAAAAATTGCGAAAAACTGAGGAAAATGACGAAAAATTGTGAAAATTGGGAGAAACTCGATGAAAAACTGCGCAATTCCGAATGTCAAATTCTTCGAGATACGGTAATCGTGGCGAGACCCGCTGAACAAATTTGAGGCATGCGTCTTCGGGTTACGGTAGCGCCAAAATTTGCAGGTGAAATAAGACAAGTCTAGAGCGTTGATAGCTGATTTGAGCACGAAAAATGTAGGAAAATCAAGGAAAATTTATGGAAAAAAGATTCAAAGACATCAACAGACGACAGGCACTCAGATGATTCAGAAAAATATCTTTATTACAGGAAAAAATTCGGGATACATTTTTAGATCTTGAGAACATTGGGATTCTCAAGCAACAATGTGTTATATTCCTTCTGAAGTTCGAGAACCCTTTCCTTTGTGCTTTCATAGTCTCTTTCATTGGTTCTCAGTGAAACATCCAACGTCTTTGCTGCAACACGCTGCGCAACCTCGGCAAGTTTCTCTCGAAGCCGTTTGTGCTCAGGATACCCTGGGATGTTGTTTAGTTCATTGCGGAGACTAGTAACATTCCGATCCAGTTGCTCCAGTTCATCAGAAAGGGGTGGAACTTCTAAATCAAGAGCTCTCAAGCGTTCTTCTAGGTCCTGTAATGAAGTTTTCCTTTTTGCACATTGTTTCCTTATAGATTACCTGCTCATAGCCAACAGAAGCTTCTCCCTGATTCAATTTCTCCATCTCTTTATCAGTTTCCTTCTCCTCAGTCTCCAAAGCATCAATCTCTTCGTTCAGTAGCAATTCCATGTCTTCGGTGGAAATGAGCTCTTCTTGAAGACGAACGTGCACTGAAAACAGCAAAATTGGTAGAAAATCAATATGGTTATCGAGAAAAACCTACTTTCCTTGAGTTCCCCCACATTTCCCGTCTTCAAATTGAGCCCCCGCTCATCCAAATCAGTGATCTGATCCCCGAGATTCACTTTCTTCAAGTTGGCCGAAATCTTCTTCAAATTGAGTACAATTCCATCGGAAAGTTCCTCGATTTCTTGTTGTAAATGGAGCATTATCTGGGGGTAGTTTTCAGTGGTTTCATCCAACATTGTGCTCTTGGAAAGTAGTTCAAGGTATTTTGTGTGATGCGCCACTGAAAAATGAGGTGAAAAAGATTTTCGATGCCCTTGAGTCCGTGCGGCCTGCGCTCTCGGCCACACAAAATTTCGCGGTTCCCCGTTTTCGCCTTCAAATTGCTCATTTTCAACCATTTTCTTCAATTTTTTTGTGAAAAACATTTGTAAACACGATTGTCTAAATGTTTTGACAAAAAAGTTTGAGAAAAATGGTCGAAATTGAGCAAAATAGAGGGGAAAACTGTGAACCGCTGAACTTTCGTGTTTTGTGTGGTCGAGAGCGCAGGCCGCGACCGACTTGACCGTTTACCATTTTCGCCTGTATTTTGCTAATTTTCGACCATTTTTCTCAAACTTTTTTGTGAAAAACATTTGTAAACACGATTGTCCAAATGTTTTGACAAAAAAGTTTGAGAAAAACGGTTGAAAATGAGCAAAAAAACGTCGAAAACGCAGGCCGCCGCCACGGACTTGAAGGCACCGATTGACCATTTTCACCTTTATTTTCCTCATTTTCAACCATTTTTCTCTAACTTTTTTGTAAAAAACATTTGTAAACACAATTGTCTAAATGTTTTGACAAAAAAGTGTAAGTAAAACAGTCGAAAATGAGCAAAATAACGTCGAAAACGCAGGCCGCCGCCACGGACTTGAAGGCCCCGATTGAAGGGCAGTTTACTATTTTCGCCTCTATTTTGCTCATTTTCAACCTTTTCTCTCAAATTTTTTTGTGAAAAACATTTGAAAACACAATTGTCTAAATGTTTTTATAAAAAAGTTTGAGAAAAACGGTCAAAAATGAGCAAAACTACGTTGAAAACGGTGAAACACTGAAACTCACTAATCTGCGCTTCTCCCTGTGAATCATACTCATGCAATTCCTCTGAAGCCAATGAAATCTGATCTTTCACTGCCTTTTGCTGCTTTTCAATCACCGCCAAATCAGCATTCAACTGCTTCATACTCTCCACCATCTTCTCTTTCCGATCCTCGGGAGTCAACGCACTTTGCATGTCCTCCATCAGTTTCTCCTCTTGTTTCTTGAGGGTATCCAGGTTGTCTTGAAGTGTAATCGCTTGTTTTTTCAATGGGTTACTCCGAATCTCAATCTCGTACTTTGCAATCCGATCGTTCAACTCCTCAACCTCCGCTTCCATCTTTGCAACTTTCTCTCGAAGCGTCACTGACTCGGTTTTCAGGTTTTCATACTTCTCCTTCATCTGCGGATCCATTGCATGTGTCACCGCTTCATTCAACCTCTGCTGTTCCTCTAACTCGCTTTCCAACTTCTCCTGCTCCTCTTCCTTAGCAATCCTTTCTTTGAGTGCTTCCTCTGCTTGTTTTCTCATTTCTTCAGCCTGCTCTTTAACTTTACTGGCCTCCAATTCAATGTCCGACATGTCCCCATTCATTTGAATCTTCTCCATGATCTTGTTGAGGTCCAGGAGCTTCCCTTGAAGCTCACCGACCTCAATTGCCATCGAAGAAGCTCGGTTTTCATAGGCGTTGAGTTCATTTCTATCACGAAGTCCCTTGTCTCTCTTTTCCAACATCCGCGACATTTCCACTTTGATGGCGTTTTGCTTGGCACGGAGTAATCCTATGTAGTAGGTCTTGTCAAACACTTGACGGACGTCTAAAAAGAAAGGAAAAGAGGCTTTTGGTACTCTAAAAAGAGGGAAACCCACTAGCAGTCCCCATTCGACTCGGCGGAGCCCTGAGTCCTTGTTGAGTGACTGGCCGCAATCCTGCAGTTGGTGCTCTCGCCATTCCAGTTGTTGGACGACCAGCCATTGCAGTTGGAGCTCTAGGAGGACCTCCGGATCTTGACATTGGCATTTGCATTGGGGCACCACCAGATCGTGACGGAGGGGCTTGCATGGGTCCACTTCGAGATGGAGGGACGGGCATTTGGGGTCCTCCATTCCCAACGTTCATCACGGTGACAGAACGATTGGGGTCGGGAGAGGGTTGGGAACCTAATTTTCATCGATTGTCTAATTGTTTGCTGTCTTGGATACTCACCTCTCATTGCCGACGGCGGTCTTCCCGCGACTCTTGCAGATGGAGCCCGACCAGTTGAGGTCCGGGGACGAGAAGATGCAGTTGATGGACGTTCCATTATGAGCGAATCGAATTCGGACAGAAAATGCGAAAAATGTGGTGCCGAACCTCCTTTTTCACGCGCTCTTCATCCCCATGGCAACCGCCCCGATACTTCCGCTAATTGCTGCGGCAAGCGCGCTCCAATGCAACGTAACCATGACAACACAACATTCAAAGAAACGATTCATATTTGGAAGATATTGATGAAGAAAATGGAACATGGATAGTGTTTTGAATAGGAACAGATATAAATTACAAGTGACAATGGACGGATGAAAGCTGATCGCCGACGAGTTGTTCGTTTCTGTCGTCCTTTTGGAAGTACTACATGCTCTTCTGTCCTCTGTCTTCTTTCTTCCACTGCATCCAGGGTATCGGCTGGTGTGAATCCTCTCCAGAGAAGAAGTCCGTGCTCCAACCGATCCCAACTTACCAATCAACACACCCGGTGTAGATCCCTTACTGAGCAAGAGTCCGTGCTCCGAGTGGTTGTCAAACTCACCTTGTCCCACCACCAACCCACACGCATCCAACCTGATCG
>LR537801.1:53986-67145 GCA_900883565.2 Caenorhabditis panamensis | reverse complement strand
CCACACGCATCCAACCTGATCGTCCGTCTTCTTTCTTCTTTCTTCTTTCTTCCACAGCATACAGGGTATCGGCTGGTGTGGATCCCTTACAGAGCAAGAGTCCGTGCTCCAACCGATCCCAACTCACCTAATCAACCACCCGGTGTAGATCCCTTACAGAGCAAGAGTCTGTGCTCCGAGTGGTTGTCAAACTCACGTTTATACTCGGCGGCCTGAAAATGTAAGTCATTAGTTGAAAGAATACGCGTGAAAATCGATGAAAGTAGAGAAAAATCGAAGAACGGAATGCTAAAATGAATGACTGAGAACGAGAACCAAAACTAATCGGTATCGACCGTGTCGCTGTCGTAAAACAGACAGCGCGTCAGGTAACCTAACAAAGAGACAACATTATCGATCAAAAGATCAATTTGGATGAGAACACGGTCTGTTCTGGATTACCTATCTGGACTAACGATATCAGTAGAAAGGATGATGATGTTTTGCATTTGCAAGAAGTGAACTGGGGAATGAAAAGATTGTTTCGTTTAGATTCGTAGTTGGGGACCCTGATCGAAAGTTGAGATTCCATAGAGCAGTCAAAAGATCAATTTCTGTGCATAGCGAAAATCAATGGAACACCGGTACACTCGGAGCAGAATAGAAGGCGACCAGTCGCTAGGTGGAAAAGAAGACAGAATGAGAGGAGATCGATGAATAGGAGTATCCCGCGGCTGCGTGCGTGTGCGAGAGGAGGAGAGACGCAGACAATGAAAGGAGGCAATCAGATATTGATCTCCTGCCCTGGAAACATTTGCAAGCTTTAGAAATTTCAACACAAGTTAGTTATACGAATTTATTGTCGTTCAAAATTTCGTCGTAGGACCCACCCGTTCCAGTTTCTGAACCCTTGCCAGAAACGGGAACGGAATGTTCGTAAGAACCACAAAAACAGCGACTGCAAGATAAAATCGGGACCACTCCTCGTGCGAATTCGTTGGACAGACAAGGCCAATGACGATTGGAAGGATGAACGCGGAGATCCAGGAACTCATTGATATCACTGCCATTATCAGGGATATCTGGGACTTGGCGACAATCTGAGCACACTTGACCATTCCGATGACGTTTAGACCGGCAAGGGTCACGGAGATTGTGTAGGCCAATTGGGCGATGGGGATGGAGGTGGTCTGGAAAGGATTTGGGTGTGATGGGAAGTGATAAGGAGATGGGGAACTTACAAAAGACATGATCAGAAAGCCAACAGCCATGAGGACTTGTGGTAGGAAGGCGAAGAGGATTAGGCGGTTCTGAAAGTGAAATGATCTTTGTTTCAGTTTCAGCACTGCGTCTTTTATAGAAATTTTGTAACCAATACAATTGTTTTGTTGTCTTTTTTTCATTGCATACATAAACGCAAATGGGTCTCAAAACGTTGTCAGGTTGTTCTAGTCAAGTTCTGAATCAGTCATACATTTTCAGTTTCAAAACTCATTCAACAATCCGAAAAATAGAACGGTATCAATCTACCGTTTGAGTGTATTGTAGCATCTGAATGTAACTTATGGAAAACGGTTTCAAAAAATACAAAAAGACCTAGAACTCACTCTTTCCGAGACATTCGCCAATTTATCTGTTGCTGGTCCTGCGGCAAACTTGACAATTGCGGCGAAGAAGTAGGGAATCGCATTCGAATAGCCAGTTTCTCGGATGTTCAGGCCAAGGACCTAAAACATGGGTTAATTGCTAGATGAAGACTAGACCACCTTGTTCAAGTAAATAGGACCATAGTTGTTCAGACAAATCACTGCGGTACTTGCTCCGATTATCTGAAAACGGATTTGTTTTCTGTTTTTCTCATCAGAGCTCACCGCTACAGTAATCTCCAGAACCTCGAGATTCTTGAAAACATGTAAAAACTTCACATTTGTCGCTTTTTTGTTGTTCAAAACGTCCTCTTTTCCATAACGGATCTTTTTCAGTTCCAGGGAGCTCACGTTTCTGGAATGTTTCAAATAGGGCAGTTTTCCTAGCTTTTTCGATATCCTAGACTCACCTATGACTCCCCGGAGAGTCTTCATAGAACCAGAAGAACAGAGAATAGAGGAGAACTGTGATAGCAGCGAAAAGATAGTAAATGGATCTCCATCCCAGAGTGGATTCACAGAGGAGGCCAGCAGAAGGCATGGTGGCAATGTTACTGATCTGGAAGAAAGGGGATTGGGATTGGATTGAGCTTCATTGGTGTAGTCATTGTGTGTATTTTGGAGACAGAGAATATGAGGAATTTTGAAAACAGAAGAGTTATGTTGCTTTTGTTTTTATACTGTTTCAAGTATTCCACAAGACATTTTGAGTTTCAATTAGTGTCAATCTCAGAGTTTACCGAAAGGAATGTCAATTTCCATTGTAATTTTCTATGAGACCAAAGAAACCTCATAAAATGCTCTACCACTACCGAAATTTCGCAACCTAACGAGAAATCAAGGTTTTGAAACAGAAGAATGCGGTGTTGCTGTTTCAGAAGTTTACAAAAACTGTTCAGGTTTCGGTTGGTTCAATAATTACACCGAAATTCTATCTTGCTTCATAGCTTTCGTAAACCGCTGTTTTGCGTACTTCAACTGTCGATTCCTACCATCTTGCAATTCTGATTTTTTGAGAAACAGAAACTAATTCAACCAACATTGGAGAGAATAACTGTTTCAGGAAATCCAAAAATTTATGAACTATTTGAAACAGATAATTTACAATTTACAAGTTGGGTCATTTGTTTTTTTTAACCATCATGATCCTCAACTTTCCAAATGACACAGCTTCCCTCAAGTTTAGAGCACGGCGTACTTTGCGTTGTGGTTTGTTATGAAATGGACTTTGTGATTGTCAGTCACTGACTAGAAAAAGTTATGTAAGGATTTCGAAACAGAAAAGTTTCCCTTGATTCTGTTTCAAAAGACTGCAAAGAACTGTTCATGATAAAGTGGATTTACTAGTTCCAAATTAGACTTTATGGTTTTGGAAAACAGAAAACAATCAGAAGATACGTATCCGAAAACTAGAGAAAGTTCCGTTTCAAAACACCCATAAACTTCTGAACTATTTGAAACAGACACTGCCAGTTTTTTCAACTTACGTTCAACCTCATTTCCACTGTTTCAACTGCCTTCTATACTACCTTCATTTTTCCATTTTTCAGTTCACACTTTATTTCTGTTTTCAAACCAACCTGAAAAGCCGCCGACAAAAACGCCACATAACTCCCCATCTCTTTCACAGGACTCCATGACTCTGAAATTGCGCCAATCGAGGAATAAAGAACAGATGCTCCAATTCCCTGGAAGAGTCTTGCAATCAGAACGGGAATAAGACCATAGTGAACTGCAAGAGGTGTGAAAAGGGTGCCAATGGCTGATATGAGGCCATAGGAAAAGAGTGTCTTTCTGATTCCATATTTCGAAATCAACGTCACAGCTGGTATTGTGCCAAATATTGCTCCGACTGCAGCTGCGGAGAATGTCAAGGAGATGTCGGAGGGTTTTTCTAGCCAATCTAAAGGTCAGAGAATGGTTGTTTAGGTAGATTACTGCACTTTGAAACTCACGAATACTAAAGTTATCAGTTTTCTGTTCCAGGATAACATCTTCCATGCAAATCACCGTAAAGTTCATCAGAATCATATTGGCGTTAGTGCAAGTGATACAGAGTAATCTGGAAGGTTTCAAATAGCTTTGGAGGATTAGAAAACTCATTTTACCTACCCAATTAACAAAATTAGAAACCGGGTCTTATTCCAAAAGTAGCACGTTTTGGTCCTTTGGGGTTCGGTTTTGGGTCCCGCCTGGAAAAAAGTTTGATAACTAACTTTATTTTAACTTTCAAAGATCGTCTTGATCCCCTTCGCATCAATTCTGACCTCAAAATCAGTGTGTTTGTAGTTGAAACTCATGTTTGTGTTCGTTAGCCGAACACCCGTTTGACAGCTGATACACGCCGAGTTCGGCGGGGGAGTGGATTCCCCCACACTGGATTCGGCTTTTCCTGTAATACATTAGAAAGTGTGATCTTTGAGTTTGAAAAGAGATAAAACATTGAAAATGGTGAAGAAATTTTTAGAAAAATGATCAAAAATTATCAGTTAAAAAAAGGTACTGAAAATTGAAAATAGGCAGTTTTCAAACCAATTTTTCTACTTTTCAAAGTGATTTTCATTTTTTGATGTTAACTATAAAAATTGAGTGCTTTAAATGATCTTTCAAATGATATATAGAACTTTTAAAACGGTAAATTTTGAAAGAAGATATGCTGTTTCAAAGTTGGCCGACAAAAATACAGTTGAATTGTCAGTTTCAATTGGACAAACCATAAATCTCTTCTTTGAAACAGAAAATGTATTGGAGAATGTGATGAAAATGGTGATTGTTATGATAAAGACTTGATAAGGATTCAGATGACCGAGAAATCAAATGAAAAGGAAAAGGGAAAGAGAAAGAGGAACTAGAAATAGAAATAGGAACTGGGTGCAAATTGGGGACAGATGGTCAGTGAGAGAGGAAACGAAAGTGCAGTATGAAAATGAGAAAAAAAAAACTGTAGAATAGTTGTCTGAAACTGTAAAGAAAGGAAAATCATGTCTAGCTAGAAAAAAACATGTCGAGATTAATACAAAAAAGCAAAACATTCATAAAAGTTAACTTTTTGAAACTGTAACTTTCTGTTAGAAATCGGAAGATTGTGTCAAATTGATAAGACTTTTCGTAAGATCAAGGCATTAATGCACAAAACAATGCAATTCAACAAAGTTAACTTTCTGAAACTGTAAAATTTTCCAAATTTCCATCGAAAATGGTGACAAATTGTGTCAAATTTGATGCTATTTTGAAACAGGACTGTAAGTTCCCCTTTGATCAACTTCAGCAATCATAACGACAAAAAGGGAACAGGAAAACAAGGAAACACCTTGAAAGAATGACAGATTATATTGACAAGTTGCAGAATGTTTGACAAACTGGCTACACAAGTACCCCCATCAAAAAGGGGTGGGGCTGGGAAGTTGGAAATGGGAAATTGAAGGATTTACAGTATTTTTGGCTACAATTCGAAACGGGTCGATTGAGTTATTGGGAACTGAAAATGGTCTTCTTGGTTTTGTGAAACTGTGACTATAAAAGTAGTTCTGGCTGTTTTTATGTTGGTTTTTCAATGACCGAGATTCCTGGTTTTTGATAGTCTAAGTATCCTATTTTTGATAAAAAGAACGCTTGAATACTTGTTTCTTCCCTGTTTTTCAAAGAGAATTTGAGTTATAAAACGTTAGACTCTAACCTGACCATGTGATCATGAAAAGTTCACAAGAGTTTCTGGAAAACAGCATGTCATCCATGACGATGACATGGTTGGTCAGCTGAAAAACAGAACACATTATGGATGCAGTGATGGGGTTTTATCGTCATGGTTTGGTTTTCGAGAAAAAGTTAGTAGTGAATACGCAAAGAGGGAGAATTGCCTTGGAATTGTAAACTTTTAGATTAGAGGTGCTTTTGAAACGTTATTTTGTTCTAATTATACAGATTGTCGCAAAATCAAAAGTTACAAAAATTTCATTACTTGGGGGAAATGTGAAACAGACAGTGAAGAAAAGTCTATGACTTTTAGAAAGCTCTCAAAACACCTTGTGACCTGGTGATCAAGCTTTGGGGACCACCTCAATGTCAACAGATGTCTGTTCAGCTCTTTCGAACACTGGAATGAAGAGAAATAGAGAGTCAGGGGATAACAGGTGTTCGTTTTCATCAAGTTCCACTTCGCATAATTCCAAGATCGTTTAACAATGGATATTGGTTCTTGATACTATTTCAATAAAACAGTAAATCTATTTGTCATGATTTTCGAGTAATACGGACACAACATTCTGATAAGAAATAAGTTTTAGTTCAGGAAACTTTCAAATACTTTTAATTCAAGGAGGTTTTATTCCAGGATCATTCAACTATTGATACTGGTTCTTGATACTGTTTCAATGAAACTGTAATTCGATATGTCATGGTGTTCAAGTGATATTCGCACGATATCCTGATAAGAAATAAGTTTTGGTTCAGGAAAATTCCAGATACACCTTATTTCAGGGGCAGCATTACGAGAAAAAGATGGGTCTACGTCTATTGAAAACTACCGGTTGCCCATTTGTATTAGAGAACCTTGGAACAGTGATTTATAAATGCTCCCGCTTGCACTAGAATGAAAAGAATTAGAAATTCAGGCAGTAACAGGTGTTCGTTTTCATCAAGTTCAACTGAGCAAAATTCAGGAATTGTTCAATCATGTATAATGGTTCTTGATACTGTTTCAATGAAACGGTAATTTGATTTGTCAAGGTGTTCAATGATACGCGCACGATTTCCTGATAAGAAATAAGTTTTGGTTCAGAAAACTTTCAAACACACTTCGTTCAAGGAGGAACATTATAAGAAATGGAAGGCCCCACATTTACTGAAAACTACTTGTTGCCCGCTCATATTAGAGGCCCTTGGAACAGTGATAAATGCTTAGGCTTCCACTAGAATTCTCATCAAGTCCTCAAGAATCGCTCAACAATTGATCCTCGATTTTGATACTGTTTCAATGAAACAGTAATTTGATTTGTCAAGGTGCTCGAGTATTCTTTGACATTTTTTGAGAACAAAATAAGTTCTGTTTCAGGGAACTCACAAGTGCGCTTGCTATTTGATTCGAGCATTGAAGGGTTCATATCATTATCGGAAAGAAGGACAATAGGGGTAGAGAGGCATTTGTTGTTCTCCGAGGAGATACAACGAGCAGCATTTGTGGTAATTTTCGCAAGACCATAAGAAGATAAATTATCTTTGAAAATCTTTGGAGGACTCGGAGCATCGACACGTCTGTTGCTGCTTTTGAAATCACAAAGTTATGAAACAGTGTACATTTCTTACTAATGATATCGTCGAATGGAACAACATCCATGTATCAAGTAGTTTCAACCCAAAAACCTGAAGAAGTTCTGTAGAAACCAAAATTTTACCGTCTCAAAGTCCACACATCCATCCTAGACAGCTTTCAGATCACTGACAAAATCGACATAATAGGTAATTTACAGTTTCAAGATGTCTATAATGGTTCAGCAAATCATGTTTCTACAGTCTTTTAGCAATAATCAGACCGAAAATCTACCAATGCAACAAAAAAGTGCAAAGTTCATTGACTCCCTCCCTCGTTTCTTATGCAAATCCCCTCTCTCATGATCTTCAGTACATGTGTTTTGTATTGCGAACTTCATGTTTTCCCTAGTGAAATCGGTATCAAACTAACAAAAAGTGATCTTATTGACCTTTTCCCAAACGCGGGATGCTCCAAATGGCTCATTGACACATAGATAATCAAAGAGATCAAAGTTTGACAACATTGAAGAAGAGCCCAAGAACACACACAAATTGCTCCAAAGGTGTCAGGTTTGGAGACACAAAAAGAGCAAATAAACGGGGAGGGCGGAACCATCGGAAAGAAGGACAATGGGGGCAGACAGGCATTTGTTGTGCTCCGAGGAGATAGAACGAGCAGCAACATTTCTTGACCATTATGCGATTATTCTGGACGTTCTTGCTACTTCCTTTTCCGGTGCTAGGTTTCATTGTTGGTGGATGTATTGGACCAAAATCGGTGTTGGAGAGGTTTCTGAATGATAAACAGAAGACAGAGTTGAGGAAAATGGTGCATAACAAGTTTGATGGCAGTAATTCGGAACAGGTACGCAAAGTGGGGGGTCTCGCCGCGAAGTCGGTTTTTTGGTGTTTTCTCGTTTCTGGTCCGATTTTCTTAAGTTTTTTTGATAAAAACGGATAGAACATGAAATTTGAAGCTTAGAAATAGAAAATTTGATCAACTTTAGTTGGATTTTCATTGCGAACCACCCGTTTTGTAACTTTTCCGAAAAAACAGACGAAAACACAAAATCTCCTATTTTTCTATGAAAAATTATAAAATTTTTGGTCAACTGAACTATTTTTAGGCCAATCTTCTGCTCTATTCATTTTTATTTGAAAAAACTCAAAAAAGTTGGTCCAAACACGAGAAAACACCAAAAAACTGATTTCGTGGCGCACCCACCGAGTGCCATAAAACCACAGTTTCGAAAGTTTTACTTGTAATTTCAATTTTACAATCATCTAATTTTGAAAGGAGCCCAATTAGTCATAATTTTTCATTCAGATTCTCGAAGAATCCAATCGCTACGTGTATGGCCATATCACAGAGGAACAATGGCATTCGATAGTTCCAGAACTAGCAGAGTATCAGGCAAAGAAGCATGAGTGTTCAGTTTATGCACAATTGTTGCCGAAGCCATTGTATCAACAGTTGTTGGTGAGCTTTGTTTTCATTGTCCCCTTCTCTTTGTAGGTGTCCTGAATCCGTCAATCGGTGCCTTCAAGCCCGGGACTGCGGCGGCCTGCGCTCTCGGGCACACAAAACAAAAATTAGCGGTTCACCTTTTCGCCTTTGTTTTGCTCATTTTTGAAGGTTTTTCTCAAACTTTTTTGCAAAAAAACATTTAAAAACACAATTGTCTCAATGTTTTTACAAAAAAGCTTGAGAAAAATGGTCGAAAATGAGCAAAATAAAGCTGAAAACTGTGAACCGTTGGAATTTTTGTTTTGTGTCGCCGCGGCGGCATACGCCCTCGGCCACACAAAACAGCTCTCCGTTTTCACTTCGATTTCACTCATTTTTGACGGTTTTTCTCAAACTTTTTTGTGAAAAACATTTGAAAACACAATTGTCTGAATGTTTTCACAAAAAAAATCAAGAAAAATGGTCGAAAATGAGTGAAATAAAGTGGAAACGGTGAACCGTTGAAATTTTTGTTTTGTTTGGCCGAAGGCGCAGGCCGCCGCGGCCCGAATCGAGGGCACCGATTGAGAAAATAGACAGAAAATAGTTTTTCCGGCTCATTTCGAAGCTGCCAAGTTCCATTGTCATAGCCCTTCGTACCTGCCAAAGCCAAACAACGTGTTTTCCAGAAATCCGTGCTCCGCGCCTCCGAAATGGGCGCTTCAAAATACGACGTCAAACGTCTCGTTGACGATTACGTGGATCGTCTTGCGAAAAACGGTGTTCTCCCGGATGTAATGGACAAAACGCCAACGGTATGCATCCCTTTTTCATGGCTTTTTGATACCCTGATTCCTGATATCCGAAACGACCCATGGGTTTGCAAAAACAAACAAAACACGCGTTTTCCCTTTGTTTTTCTCGGTTTTTTCGGGAATTCCATATCATAAAAGAGCAAATATTGTTTCAGTTGCCACGTGTCACCCTTCCGGAATCCGAAATCGCATCGCAAAGCTATCGAAAATACCCGAAAAAGCCGCCAATGTCATTGGGAAATTCAGCAAATTCTGGAAAAATGTCCTCAAAAATGAAACCGAAAAACAGCGGAAATTTGAGCAATCTTGGGACAATGTCAGTTTCCTCTGATTCAACAGATTCAAAACATTGATTTTCCAGTCACCCAACCCTAATCGGTTACCCAGAAGGCCAACGACGAGGGAATAATCGAGAAAATTTGAAAAAACACAACAAAAACTCAATTTCCAATGGGAAATACGGTGGGATGGGTGGAAATTCGGAGAGATACAATCAGGAAAACATGGGAATGCCAATGTTTCCTATTGCTAGACCGTGAGTTCTCTAAAATTTGCGAAAAATTCAACTTTTCCGAGTAAAATGAGCCGAGATGGGTCTCGCCACGAAATCGGTTTTCTGGTCTTTTCTTGGTTTCGGACCGAATTTTTTGAACTTTTGTTTATAAAAACGAATAGAAAAGAGGATTAGAAGTCTAGAAATAGTGAATTTTATCAGAATTATAGAGTTTTTTTTTGGCAAATTTTGATTTTTTGGGTTTTTGGCTGAAAAGTTCAAAAAATGGGTGATTCGCAATGAAAAACTCAACGATTTTGGTCAAATTAACCAGTTCTAAACTCCCATTCTTCTTTTTTATCAGATTTTACGATGAAAACGTGAGAAAAATGGTCCAAAACCGTGAAAACGCCGAAAACCTGAGTGCGTAGCGACGTTCTGCCGAAAACACGAAATCTGAAAATTTGCAATGAAAAACTGAATAATTTCGGTGGTTATGACTGTCTCTGGTATTAAATTATTCTTTTCTATAAGTTTTCACCAGAAAAACTCAAGAAAATCGGTCCAAAACCGAGAAAACTCCAGAAAAACGATTTCGTGGCGAGACCCGCAAACTGTCACTTTTCGACAATTGTAGTATTATACAAAATGTTGGTTTTTAGAGGCTTATTTTCCAGGATTCCATTTTTTTACTCTGAAATTTGAATTCCCGCTGAAAAATGAGCCCCGCAGACCGAAATCATCCCAAATTTGCTTTTTTGGCGAAAAATTTCATTTTTTCCTGATTCTTCAAATTTTTCAACACTTCCAGAACTCCATTCGACCTCAACGAGTACATGGAACGAGGAAACAACGGAAACGGTCGATCCAATCACCGAAATCCTCAAAATTTCCGAAGATATCCCGAACACGAATGCGACTATTATGCTGGTCCGTGTGCCACGTCGTTCTGAAGGAATCGATCTGGAAATTAGATTATCACAGTTTTTGATTTTCCTATTCTACGTGTATTCAACTGAGGGTGTCCCGGAATTCGCCTTTCTTTTTCTTCTCAATCGAAAATGTTCATAAATTATCGCGATTTACGATTTGGCAGGGCCAAAATGGGTTTCAAAATGTACAAATATGGGGAATGACATGATAAAAATACAAATACAGGAGGAATAGGTACATTGGGAAAGCCTAAACAACATTATCATTATCGCTGCTCTGCGTCATTTCGCTGTACGGGCTCGGCGTCGGCAGCGGCTGCTCCACACGGAAGTTTTTCACCTCGTCCTCCTCGTCGTCGTAGAAGGCAAAGTTGCGACGGTCGGACGCTGAAAATCCGATCAAATGTTTATCAGAATCAAGCTATTTTCCTCACCTTTCATAGTAGAACTGGCCAATGGAACTGGTCCTGAGAGAATTTGGGATGGCGCGTTCAGGAACGAGTTTCGGAGGAATGAGAAGTCCGACGGGTTGGCCAGCGCTTCTCCAGCTCCATCGCTGATAGTTGTCGACGCGTGGCTCAGTGCGAAGCTCGATGGATGGGAGGCTCCGCTGCTTCGGGTTGAGCTGGGGAAGAGTTGAGATGTCGCGGTGCCGAAGTTGGGCGGAGGGTATTGAGAGCTGAGAGGTCCCATGGAAGGTGGTGGCTGCTGACGATGGGACATGGTGTTCGGGTAGGCGAATGTCATCGGAGGAGGTGGGTATTGAGGAGTTTGATACGGTGATGGCTGGTGGAAGAAGGGTTGTTGGAACCCAGCGTAACTCGGCGACATGGCAGCAGTCTCGAGTTGCTCACACTTGCTCTCCAACTTCTCGCACTTGTTCTTGTACCGACTCATCTCCTTCCTGTACTGATCTCTCTCCTTCTTCAGCTGCTCCATCTGCTGCACCGACGCCATACAGATAGCCATATTTGACATGGCATTTTGAATGCTGTTCCGCTCCTTCTCCAACTGCTCCTGCTTCCGTTTCTCCTCCTTTCGCTGTCTCTCGGAGTCCTCCCATTTGTGCAAGTAGAACTGGCTCTTCATCGCCTCTCGATGATTCTCGTCGTTGTCGAACTGCTGTTGAAGGTGGAGATCGTATTGAGAGTGCCCGCGAAGATCCGGACGGCTTCTGTGATGTTTCGGGTTCAACTGCGGCTCCCTCTCGGCGTCAATCATGAAATCCTGTCGCGAAGAGTGACTCAGAAGGGGTTTCCGACGAAACGAGCTCTTCTTCTTTCCGTTCTCCACTTCAGATTCTTCGCGAATCCCTCCCGGACAGCTCTGCGGACCCTTTCGTCGTTTCGTAGTCGTCGTCGTGTGATAGGCGGAGGTAGCGGATGGTAGTTGACAGTCGTCGGCGAAACGGGCTGTTGGCTGGCGGGAATTGCATGGTTGGAACTGAAAATACCGAGAAGTTAGTGAAAAACACAACAATTTGAGGTTTTAAGAGACTCACGATGATGTCAGTAGCCGGTTCCTCCTCCCTTTTCGCCTTTTTGCTCTTGAAAAGTGTCCGAATGAGAGCAGCCATCGTCGAGCAGCGAGTTTCTGGAAAATATCAAGTTTGAGACGAAAAAGAAGTAAAGACAAACAGGAAAAACACAGAGGAACTGTAAAATTTAGAACGGGAACGAGCGGAAAGTCGGAACTTTCTGAAAATTAGCAATTCTGCTCGAATTTTGCGACAACAAAGGTACATTTTGTTGAAATATAGTAACAAACACCTCGAAAACACAGAAAAAAACAGAAAATCAACGAAAAACTGAGAAAAAACGATAAATTTTGAGAGAAAATCGAGTTTTTTGACGAAAAAAGAGTGCGAAAAATTAAAATTTGAGCGCGGAGTTGTTCCAGTCGAGATATCGTGGCGCAAGAATTCCATGCGCCTTTAATCTCTCGTCGCCGGCATCTCGTTCTCTCGCTTCTCAAATGCGAAATTATCGTTCTACCGTTCAATTTTCGATAAACTTTCATTGAAAAAGATGATATATGAGCAAAAAATAGTTCCCTATCACAAATGACAAAGAATCGATGCTGTTTTATCGGCAACCAACTGAAGAACCACTTTGTATCGTTGGAGGAGAAGTCTGCGTGGTTTGCACCTACTCCAATAGATGGAAACTGAGAGCATTTGTGTATCTGTTACGGAACTTCTCTAGTTCCTCATCTGTGAAACTCATTTGGTTTTATAGGACGGGTCGATTTGAAGTGATCGAGTCAACTTCCGCCTATATGTAACCGGAGTACACTTGAAGAAACCAAGACAGGGAAGAAAAGGATTGTGCTTCTTAGCCCGATTGTTTCCCAAGGGAAAGAATCGGTTGATCCCTTTCGCCACGAAGAGGCGAAGCACGTGAAAGGGAAAAGGTTTTGTGTCCAACCGAGGACTGGGAAATAATAATACAAAGCGGTAATGACGGCCTCCCCTTCATTATACTAGAAGGTTCGGTGATAACAAAGCGGTAATGACGACCTCCCCTTCATTATACTAGAAGGTTAGGTGATAACAATGAGGTAATGACGGCCTCCCCTTCCTTATACTAGAAGGTTCGGTG
>LR537801.1:0-53011 GCA_900883565.2 Caenorhabditis panamensis | reverse complement strand
GATAACAATGAGGTAATGACGGCCTCCCCTTCATTATACTAGAAGGTTCGGTGATACGAAATGGTACGAAACGAAAACAGAAACGGAGGAAGAAAAAAGTGGTACAGCAGCAGGCAGCGAGTGTGGTGGACTGAATGACTGGAAAGACGGAATGTCAATAACTCAGATATATTGATCAATACCTGCGTTCGTCTCTTGTCTGCACCCTCCTCGGTCCGCACACTCTCTCCCTCTCTCCCCCTCCCCTCTAGGAGAGAGTATGCGGATCGAGGAGGGTGCAGAGAAGAGACTCTTTTATCCTTTTATGGCCCCGGGTTCTCGATGATCTTTCCGGAAAGAACCTCAACTTCTAAATTTTCTTGAAAGAGTGATAAAGTTGAAGTACACAACAAAGTCTTCGAGTCTCACAAACTTTATTGTCAACATTTGATAGAACAAACTCCAATTCTCAACCAAATCCAGTCACAACTTTCTATTGAAAACGATTCTCGGCAATCCAGCAGTCTCCCTCAGTCGATTGCATTCCTCATGTAGTGCAGCATCAACTCGAACCGCCAATGGGTTCTTTCCGGTTATCCTGCACAACGAAATGTCCCTGGCTCTGCTCAACATCACGAAGAATTGCCCGGAGGCAAACATCTTCGTGACGTTCATGATCACGCCATCAAAAGTGAGTCCTTGAGCCTTATGAACGGTTGAGGCGTAAGCAAGACGGAGAGGGAATTGGGTCTTGTACCAGGTCTTTTTTCCAACTTTGTATTCGATGGAGATCCTTTTGATCTTTTCTGGCTCTCGACAAGCATCAAACCTGAAACAAACACAATGGGATCTTGAGAAAACAGAAAGAAACTTACTTTACAGTGATGCCATCTTTCTCAATCTTCACAACACTTCCAATTGACCCATTAACCATTTTGTTAATGACACTGAGATTGCACAAAAGCATCACTCTTGCCGTTGGCGCCACCTCCAAACGAGTTTCCAGAAGCTTCGGATCTCCAGGAGACCCGGAAAGGGTTTTTTCTGACTCGAACGTCGCTTCAAACGTTTGTCGGTTCGTGAGAAGATTGATATTCTTCTCATTGACAGCCGCCGCAATCTTGTTATCAGTGCAAAGCACGATAAAAGTCTTGCCGGGGTTCTCTTCCAGCAGCTCCTTCTCCATGTCGGTCACATCCTTCGGAGGATCAATCCTTTCAATTCGATTCACATACTTCACAACATCTCGTCCATGATGTCCTTCTCTGATCTTTGCGAGAACTTGGGCAAATTCAGATTCAGGTCCACTTTGAACTCGACAATTTTGGCTCAGTTCCATGTACTCAAACTTCTGCCAGAGGTCTGAGTCGTTTTGGAGCCAATGTGGTCTTTTGTTTTGAGGGATTTCTGAAAGAAAACATCTCTTTTAACTTTTCTAAACGAAGTTAACTCACTCTGAAAGATAAACTGGGCCTTGACTGGTGGCAACTGCAGAAGATCTCCCATGAGCACCACATTGACCCCTCCAAACTCCTTACCGTTGCCAAGAATCTCTCGAAGTCTCGCGTCTATCATATACAATTGAATGTTGCTGAGCATTGATATCTCATCAATAACGAGAAGGACAAGTCCTTTGAGTTTGCGGCTCAATATTTCAAAGAAGAACTTGTCAAGTGGTGCAAAAGAGTGGCCAGGGGAGCGTTTTGGTTTTTCAGAGTGGTCGATCTAAAAAAACTAGAGAAGAGCTATTAGAAAGCTGAAAACTTACCGGTAACATCAGCGCAGAGTGCACAGTCCTTCCACCAATCGCAACAGACGCCACTCCAGTTGTTCCACAAACCACCACTGTATGCGATCCATTATCTCTCTCCAGCTTCTCACGAATCTTCTTGATAACAAAAGACTTTCCGGTCCCCGCTGTCCCAGAGAGGAATAGCTTGAGTGCAGGACCTTCCTTCTTGTTCTCAATTTGATCCATAATCTTGTCATAAACCGCTTGTTGTCCTTCATTCATTGGGAAGTCCGGGAGATCTTTCTCCTCTTCTTCTTCCTCTAGTGGCGCCTCGTTTCCAGTCAAATTTGCCAGGGTCTTACGGAACTTGAGTAGATGGCCCAGGGGTGTTTTGAGAAGGTCTAGACGTTTAGTGATACCAATGTGATTCTTGATTCCAGAAAACTTGCGCAATTGATCAGTCACTTCTTTGATGGAGTCTGTATTCAAATCTAGGTCACTAAAGGTTTCAAGAAGGTTTGGATCCTAAAAATTGATTCTTTGACTTGTAATTTCAATAAAGATCATCAACTCACTTCTTCACCAATCATTTCTGTAGTATCCCGGAACTCGATGTACAACTCTTTTGCGGTTTTAGCAATACCCTGAAGTATGAATTGATCTTCAAAAGTTTCAGCAAGCTTACCTTGATAGTTTCAAAGTCCTCGTTTCCTAGTTTTGACTTTGATGTTCCAAAAGCCACAAGACTCCGCAGAACTTCTATTAATTGAGTTCTCAACGATTCCAGATGGTTTAGGGCTTCCAGGTTCGGGTTTTCCTCCTCCTCTTCTTCCTCATTCTTCTCATTCTCCTTATTCTCCTCAACTGAATCCTCATCACCAACCATTTCCATTTCTTCAAAGGAATCGGGTTTCATCTCATAGATCTCGTTGATTTCGGCCATTTTTGAGAAACTGAAAAGGGAGACGTGGTACAAACAGAGAACGCTTTCGGAGAAAAGTAAAGAGAACAGAAGAAACAGAAAACAAACAGAAAGAAAGCGGTCACTTGGCAGGCAGCCAACTGTCACAAGAAGAGGTGACATTTTGATGAAAATTTTCTATCCGTTTCATTTGAAGGTGAACCTGAAGAAAAGAGGGAGAGTGAGAGGAGAGGAAGGAGATGGAAGAGTGACGGTTTCAAAACAGTTATCTAAGTTGGTTTTATCTTGAGAATCAGTTGAATAAGAGGGAGCAATGAACCATTGAGAGAGTAGAAATCGAATTCCTCAGAATCAGATAACATGAAGGGAACTTATGAAAACAGAAAAAAGTAACAGAGAGACAAGAGTAACAGTACACACACGTAACCTAAACATTGGGAAAAAGGAAATTCAAACATAAATGACCTCTCGTTCGAGGAGAACACTTGACAACGCCACCAGTGGTATGAACATTGATGAAATGTACCCTGGCATTGTCGGAGAACAAATTGGAAAGAGATTTTTATGAGATGGGCACCGAAAGGACAAATCTCTCGTGTCTAGGAGCGAGAGACGAACATCTGGTCACGAAGGAGAACGGAGATCTTGTGTCTCTTTCTTATGAGTACTATCTCGTGCCGCGTCTTTCCTTTTTTGAAAACGCTGAATTCAAATGCAATTCAAATGTGTTTCAAATGAGTGCATAGGCTATGGACCATAGCGCATTGTAGAAATGGAACAGTGTATTTAAAAGGGGGACAAGAGAAGAGGTCGAATGGTTTCATTATAACACAAACACAACAAGATAAAGAACTAAAGAGTCTTCTTACTGGGTCTCCCCAAATTGATACAATGCCACGGGAGTCTTGCAGTCTTTCTCAGGCGATTCACCTCTGCGCCAGCCGTCCAGTTTGCCTCTTTTCTCATTGGCCACTTTCCAATTATTCGGCACAGTTCGATGTCTCTGGCTCTGCTCAACATAACAAAGAACTGGCCGGAGGCAAAAATCCTGCTCACATTCATTATCACCCCATCAAAAGTGAGTCCCTGGGCCTTATGAACGGTGCACGCGTAGGCCAGGCGCAGAGGGAACTGCGTCTTGTAGACTGTCTCGCCGGCAATCTCGTAGGAGATCGTGATCCTCTTGATCTTCGTTGGCTCTTCCTCGTTGCCTGAATCGAACTTGACGACGATCTCGTCTTTCCTGACTTTCATCACTGTCCCAATTGATCCATTTACGAGTCCATCGCTCACAGATAAGTTGTGCAAGAGCATGACTCTGGCAGTCGGAGCGACCTCCACAGAATGATCGAGCATGTTCTTGTCCCTTGGGATAGGAACGTTTGGAGAGTGTTCCGAGTACTGGGCAGAGAAAGTTGTGCGATTCGGGAGAGATTCCATTTTCTGCAAATAAAAGAGAATTGTAAAGCTATGTAGCTTTCTAGAATGTTACCCTACCTTCTTGTTCACTTCAATCACCTCTGTATTAGTGGCACAGAGCACTATGAAGGTCTTCCCGGGATTCTCCTCCAACAACTCTCTCTCTGCATCAGATGCGTCCTCCGTTGTCTCAATTCTGTCCACGAACTTGATAACCTCGGGGGACAGATTTCCTAGTCGAATCTCAGAAAGCATTACAGCAAAATGGGATTGAGGACCAGTGAGGACTCTGCAGTTCTGAGTGAGTTCCATGTATTGGAACTTTCGCCAGAGGTTCTTGTCACTTTGAAACCAATCTGGTCGGTGTTCTTGAGCAATTTCTGAAACAGAAAAGTTGAGAAACTTTTTTCCTGGACGTTTCAAAGACTCACCAGTGAAAATGAAATCCCCGTTGACCGGCGGCAACTGCAACAAGTCTCCCATCAGCAAGAGATTGAATCCTCCAAACTCCTCGTCTTCTTTCCCAACTTGTCTCAACCTGACATCGATCATGTAGAGCTGCTCGTTGTTCAACATGGAAATCTCGTCAATGACAATCAAACGAGCTCTTCCGAATGTGTTGTGCAACTTTAGAAGGGGGACTTCGTCGACGTCATAGAAACGAGCACGGGGAATGTAGATCTTTGGCTTTGTGGGTCTTTTGGGATCAATCTGAAAAGAGGCAAACTTTCTATTCATTCTACAGAAAGGGATAGAAGGGAAAGGGAAAGGAGAGAAGGTGTCAAGGCAACTAACCGGTAGCATGAACGCAGAGTGCACAGTCTTTCCCTCAATCGCCACTGACGCCACTCCAGTTGTCCCACAAATCACCACAGATCCCGGGCCATATCTCTTTCGTAGCTTATCCCGGGTCTTCTTGAGCATAAATGACTTTCCTGATCCTGCTGTCCCAGAAAGGAACAACTTGAGAGCAGGTCCTTCTTTCTTGTTCTCAATGTGATCCATAATCTTATCAAAGACCGCTTGTTGTCCTTCATTCATCGGAAAGTCCGGGGCTTCTTCCTCTTCTTCATCTTCCGATTCCTCCGGCGCATTCAGCTTTGCCAAGGCTCTTGGGAACTTGAGCAAATGTGAGAGGGGAAACTTCATACTGGTGAGGATCTTGGCGATGCCAGAGAAGTTCTGAAAGCAAAGAGAAACAAGGTATGTATGTATGACCTTGGAATGTGTGACTTCATACCTTCCTTTTCACATGTCCTTGCAAATGCTTGGGGAGGAAGCGAATCGCGCTGGTGTTCAATTCCAGGGTATTCAGGAGATCGAAGAGTTTGTCATTCTGAAATTGAAATTGATGAATTGATAGAGAACATGGTGAACTGATAGCAAACCTGATCAACTTGCTCCATGGACTTTCTCAACTTCTTGTAGTAATCCTTGGCTTGAAACGCAAAAATCTGGATCTTCTCCGTCCCATCCTTTTCAAAATTCTGTGTCTGGCAATTCACAAGAGTCCTGAGCACATCCACCAGTTGTACTCGATGGTTTTCCAGATCTTCTAGAGCCGTAGGTTTACTCTCCGCCTCCTCTTCGACCTCCTCTTCCTCCTTCTTATCCTCTTTGGGTTCTTCTTCATCAAAATCCATTGTTTCAATCTCACTGCTCTCGATTTCTTCAAGCATGTTGATGATCTGGAACAAGGGAACATTGAAATGTATCGGTTTCAAGAAACCATGAAGAGTTGAGAGGTTGAAAAAGATACAATACATCTCGGAAAACAACTGTAAAGAAACATATAAGAACAAACATGAGGGACCGAGAGTTGAGAGAAACAGACAATAAAGAAAAAAGGGGAACTATGAGAAAAACTAAATTTTACAGTTTCAGAATCTCTACTTTTCTAACTTTATTTCTTTTGAGCATTGCTTGACATTCCCACCCGATGATAATAACAATACACACAGAAACATAGAAAAAAGTAGAATGAAAAGAGCGAGAATGAAGTACCGGAATCAAAAAGAAATTGGCACTGGTATTCCGAAATAAGCAAGTCAGAATTACAGACAAAAAACGGTTTTCTTAACCCTATCTGATGCTATGTTTTGCTTTTACTAACTGTGCTTCTATTTGTTAGTGAAAGAAGTTGCGAGAAACAAATGATAAAGGAAAAAAAACTTTGAGAAAAATGAAATGTTGCGGTTTCAAAATTTCTACTTTTCTAACTTTATTTCTTTCAAGTATTGAGCATAGCATTTCATACCCGACAAAACAAAAAAAACCCCAGAAACAGAAAAAATGACAGAAAAAAAGAACGAGCATGAAGTACCGGAATCAAGGAGGAAATGACACTAGTGTTCCGAAATAAACAGATCAGAATTAAAGTCGGAAAACAAGCTTCTAAACCTTATGAAATATCCATTTCTCTTCGACTAACTGTGCTTCTATTCGTTAGCAAGAAGAGTGGAGAGAAACAGACGAAAAAGGAAAAAAAAGAACTTTGAGAAAAATGAAATGTTGCGACTTCAGAATTCTTCTTTTTCTCTCTGCTTTTCTTCCAAGCATTGATCGCCATCTCAATAAGAAAAACAAGAAACAACGAAGAAACAGAGAAAAAGGCAAACAAAATGAAAAGATTAAACCCTCGAAAGTTACATATTATTTGCACTGACCCTTGACCGTTTGAGAAGGGAAGTGGTCAAAAAGAGAGAGAAGGCATGTGCTTCTCTCCCACTTGGCTTGAACGAACACCAGAGTGTGGTGTGTTGGGTGGAAAGATTAGTCATGTACCCAGGCATCATTGGAGAACAAACACTGAACAATTTTTAGTGTAAAGTAACAGAATCATGGTCAGTTTTGCGCAGCCAAAAGTTGGGGGTACAATCGGAAAAAGTGAGGTTGAAGGGGGAGAAATTGAGAACGGCCAATTGAATAATGAACAAAAAACTTGGTCTAAACATAATTATCATACTTTCATGAAACAGAAAAGTAAAAGTTACAAACAATTCTGAAAATCTATTGTTCATTGGGAAAAGTGGCCGGGAAGAAACTGATTCACTATTTCTGAAACGGTAAATTGAGAGTAAGTGCCAATACAACTTCAACTTGTTCGTTCCACTTGCAGAAAACAACTCGTTTGGATGGCTACTGTTTCAAAAAAACCTTATTGTCGACTCATTTTGAAGACGCATCAATGCCAGCATCCGTCGTAAAACAAAAAAAAACACGATAATACATACAAACCGAATGAAAATAGAAAACGTATCAGAAGACAAACAATCCTGGAGAAAGTGGAATTACACAAAAAACCAAACAAATAGGATAACACCTTTATGAAACAGAAACTTCACAAGCTACAAACAATCCTTGAAATCTGATCAGCCACCCATTTCCCATTGGAATCAGTGGCCGTGAAGTACCAATCAGGACTCTCTGCCAAGTTCTCCAGGTAGTTGGGGTTCTTTCCGATGGAGACTACGATGGATCGGAAGCCGTATTTCAGTTGGAGTTGGTGCATGTAGGAAGTGGCACTGACGTCGAAGCCTGCCGTGTTACTGGAAGAGGGGAACCGTGTAAAGAAGCCATATTAAATATTGAATGCTTTGAAGTGTACTGTTTCACGGTTTTGGTGAAACAGAAATCCTTAGGTCCATCAAAAATGAGTCTTTCAAATCAACAGGCCATGTGGAATCAAAGACAACAATCGGAGAGTGTAATGAAAAGTTTATGAAACCGAAAAAACCACAAAAACACAATCACAAATGACAAATAATCCTGGAAATCTGATCAGCGACCCATTGTCCATTATCATCGGTTGCCTTGAAGTACCAATCAGGACTCTCTGCCAGATCACTGATTCCACTCCAATTGGGACCAATCGACACTGCAATGGACCTGAATCCATATTTCAATTGTAGACGTTGAATGTAGTAGTGAGCACTTCCATCTAGAACGTCCAGGCTGCTGAAAACCAGGAAACTTAGGAGAAGGGGCGGGGGATTTTGAGCTTACTCAATTCCAACTGTAATCAGAACATTGGTTTGGGTGAGTCCAGGGGGGCGCTCTTCGTAGATGAGCTCATAGGCTCTGAAAATGAGGTTTGAAAGAGGTTTTGAGTGGAAAAACTTACGCAGCCATTTTCGGGTCAGGGTCAACTGGAGCAAGCTCACTGTACAGTTCATCAATGTTGTAGTCAAGGACATCAGGGGTTCTAGAAAGGATCAAGGATCACAAATTTCGAGTTTTAGCTTCAGGTCTTTTCAAATAAGTCAAGTGCCTTGAAGTAAGTCGCCAATTGCTGTTTCAGAAAACTTTGAATACTAAACTGATCTACTGAAACCGCTACTTGTAATCCATTTTGCACAAAAGAACATGTACATTTTCGATTCCAAAATGGTTCTATACATTCAGAACTGCTGTTTTCTCTCATGAATGGGTCTAAAACTAAAATACCCCTCATTTTGGAACCGATCCCATTTACCCCTGCAATCACTGGAAGTGACACTCGGTGGGTCTCGCCACCAAATCAGTTTTCTGGTGTTTTCTCGAATTTGGACCGATTTTTTCAAACTTTGTTGATGAAAACGGATTGTAAAGAGGATTTAAAACCTAGAAATGATCAATTCGACCGGAATTTCTAAGTTTTTCATGACTAATTTTCAGTTTCGTGTTTTTGGTAGAGAAACTACAAAAACGGGTTAACCGCATTGAATACTCACTGATTCCGGTCAAATTGGATGTTTCTAGATTTCAAATCCTATTTTCAATCAGATTTTACCAAAAAAGTTTGAGAAAATCGATTCAAAAACGAGGAAACGCCAAAAAACTGACTTCGCGTCAAACTCTCGTCGGCTACTGTTTCTGATAAATTTGGATACTAAATTGACCTACTGAAACCGTTACTCGTATTTTGCACATAAAAATACATCTAGAGATTTGAAAACGATTCTAGACAATCAAAAGTGAACATTTCATCCAAAAAAAGGTCAAAAACAACAATCTGGTAGTCTCACCAATGGCCAATGGATTACTTTTTCAAGTTGTCCTTATCATTAAATGAGCATTTTGAAACTGATGCCTCTGTTTCGTTCTGTTCTTACAACACGTTCCCCAACTCACCTCGCATCCCCATAATGCATGATGAAGTTCTCATACCACGTAGAATCCGGATACGGCACATTGATCGCTTGAGTGGTGCCATCATCAAATTTGTAATTCGTCGAATTGTAAAGATATGTTTTTATAAAGTGCATGATGTCCTTTGCAGTGTCTTTCGATGTCATCTCGTAGGCCACCGCGATCTTTGCTTTGATAGGACCGGAGCATGGTTGGAGGGTTACTAAATGACAGGATTGGTGGTACAAAAACTTGTTTTTGGTGCTGAAATGCTGAAGTGCTGAAATTGAGATTACGCGCTGGTGGTTTGGGTGGGAAGGTGGGAGAGTGAGTGCACTGACAACGTGGTCTTATCAGTTTGTGCTTATGGACATTGACGCACGCTCTATTGGCAGCCAAGAAATGGGAAATGATTACAAAATATGATTTTTTGGTCGAGAAAGAGGGGAAAGAAGACCAGGAAGATCGTAAAAGTTGAAAGACCAAGACAAAGTACAGGAAATCGAGGAAAGGAGGATGACAAACTGAAATGATTGAATGATCAATTGTTGTTTTCAAATTGGAAAAAAATTGTGGAATTGGAGAAACAGAGTAAAATTCTTGAATCAAACTTTGACAAGGAACAGTCAAATTATCGTAGGGCTGAAACAGGACTTTTTTCTCATTTTGGATGTTTTTGTGATTTGACCGATTTCCATGAATCCTCACTGATTTTGAGACCGGTGGATTTTTTTGTAAAGAAAATAACCGAGCCATGTATCCATTGACCGCGTTTCATCACAAAACGTAAGAATAGTCCAGTTGAAACAGAATCTGCCAAAAAATCATCAGGTTCTGTAGTTTTTATTTTTCCGTTTCAATGTTTCTGTAAGTTTACTCTTCAAAGTTTATTTGCAATAGAGATAGTCAAGAATCGGAAAAAAACAAGATTGGTGCATAAAAGCGGTCTATTCTACTAATGTGTCTCGTCTAGTAAAACATACATTTGCTGTTTCTGAAACGGAAAGTTGAGAGTGAATGTTATCACGAATCTAATGTGATTTGGATTCACTCGTAGAAAACAATTCATAAGCTTTATAGTTTTGAAGAACCCGTTATTCTCGACTTCCTTTGAATTATTCATGAACGCACAAACATACCACGAGCACTACACAAAAAACCGAACAAATGATAATGACTTTATGAAACAGAAACTTCACAAGCTACAAACAATCCTTGAAATCTGATCGGCCACCCATTTCCCATTGGAATCAGTGGCCGTGAAGTACCAATCAGGACTCTCTGCCAAGTTCTCCAGGTAGTTGGGGTTCTTTCCGATGGAGACTACGATGGATCGGAAGCCGTATTTCAGTTGGAGTTGGTGCATGTAGGAAGTCGCACTGCCGTCGAACGCTGCCGTGTCACTGAAAAGATAGGAACCGTGTAAAGAAGGCAGAAATTGGACTTTATGAAAAGTGTTCTGTTTCACGGTTTCGTTGAAACAGAGATCTTGTTCATGAATCAAAAGTTGTAATCACTCACTCAACACCAACAGTAATCAATACATTGGTTTGGCCGTTTCCAGGATCCCTCTCTTCCAGAATGTACTCGTAGGCTCTGAAAGGACAAAATGCATCTGATGTAACATTCTCTACATGTTTTGAATCGTTTAGTGCCTTCTTAGAAACCGAAACTCCTACTTTAGACTGCTTACCTCTCAATTTTCGCATCATCAAGATCCACAGCTTCACTGAGAAGTTGGTCAATGTTCGTGTCCAGGATGTCAACGCTTCTGCAAAGGATATGGGTTCTATTCATCAAAATGAGTTAGTTTGCTCTGAATCTGATAATGCTAATGCCGCTTCAAAGAATCATCAATGCTAAGGGATCAAGTTGAAACCGATGATATCTATTTATCAAGAGAAGTTTTACAAGACGAGTTGCAGTTTTGAAACAGTACGAAACTTACTACAGTAACCTCCTACATAACTACAAAACACGATCAATGTTTCAAAGAATCTTTTTCACTAAACTTCCATGTTGAAACCGATTCTGTTCACTCCAATCTATCAATGTTTCAAGTAACCCTCATCTCTACATGAACATTTTGAAACAGATGAGCTTCTTGGATTCAGAAACATGTTCTCAAACTCACGTCGCATCCGAATACTGCATGATGAAGTTCTCATAAACCCCCGAATCCGGATACGGCACATTGATCGCTTGAGTGGTGCCATCATCAAATTTGTAATTTGTCGAGTTGTAAAGATACGTTTTCATAAAGTGCACCACCTTATTAGTGTGCTTTGTAGCGGTTTGTTCGTAAGCCAAGGCGATTTTTCCACGGAATGGGGAAGAGCATGGTCGAAGAGTCACTAAATGGAACTGGTTAGATCTCTGAAAAAGTCCCTGAAATGAGATTGCGCGCTGGGGGTTTGGGGGTTTGGGCTCGGAATAGAAATGGACAACTTGGACTCGGGGTCTTATCAGTCAGACCATTTATAAGTGTGACGGGAATGATTAAAAGTATGATTCTTTGGTTGGAAGTTGAAAGATTAGAGAGGAGAAAGTACAGAAACGGGGTGACAAATGGGTTGCGTCAGGTGGCTTGGAGAGGGAATGGGCTGGATGTTTGAGTTTTTGGGTTTCTGAACTCAAAAAGGGTTCAGGGAGGTTAGAAACTTTTAGAAAGAAACAGGGTTTCAAAAATAGGGAAAAATTCAACAACCTAAGAGTAACGATCTGTACTTTTTTCTGTTTCATCAAACACTTGAAACAAAATAATTTTTCCATACAATTCAATAATGTAAACAATCGTTGAACTTATCCAGAGCAGAAGCAAGATCAAGATTTTTCTTTTTGGGCCGTTTTGAAACTGTAACTTTTCCACTGTGAGCTGAAATATAAAACTTCGCTTGCTAAAATTATGTTATCAGTTTCAACTTGACTTCATAGTAATGATGTTGCTCTGGAACTGTAATTTATATCGGAAGATTTCTATGTATGAGAAATTTGAAATTACAATGACAATGATTCTAATCAGAATGGGGACCTACAGAAGCGTCCGACACCAACATTGAAATCAACTGCTCAGTGAAGCTGTGGATCTTGATGATGCTAACATTGAGAATGGTTTCAGAATTGATTTTGAAAAATAAATTTCTGTTTCACCAACTTTTCGAAACAGGAAATTTTTCGTAAATTCCAATCATATTTGTTTCATATTTTTTCGTTGAAAATTGTTCCGTACCGATACTGAACTATGGAAAGTAACTTCTGTTTCATCAAACTCTTGAAACAGTGAGTTTATTATAAAAATCAATGTATGCTTTCTCCACACGGTTCCTATCTTTCCAGTGACACAGCAGCCTTCGACGGCAGTGCCACATCTTACATGCACCAACTCCAACTGAAATACGGCTTCCGATCCATCGTAGTCTCCATCGGAAAGAACCCCAACTACCTGGAGAACTTGGCAGAGAGTCCTGATTGGTACTTCACCGCCACTGATTCCAATGGGAAATGGGTGGCTGATTAGAGTTCAAAAAATTGCTTCGAAAGTATTGATGCATCAACAACATCAGTCGAGAATAAGTAGTTTTTGAAACAGTAGTATTCGAAACTAGTTTATGGATAGTTTTCTTTGAGTGAAATGGATGAATTGGAGTTGTGATAAACTTCACTCTTAACTTACCGTTTCAGAAACAGTCAAATGCTCCGAAATTGACCGTATTTCCAATACAAATTCAAGGATTGTTTGTAGCTTGTAAAGTTTCTGTTTCATAAAGGTATCATGTTTATTTTTGGGTTCTTAGTTGCGATTTGACGTGGCTCACAAATATAATTATCAAAGCTATCCTTACACAGTTTAGGGAACAGAATGAAATTATCTGCATCGATTAACTAATTTTTGTGAATGATTTTGCGAAATGTGCTGTTCCAGAAACAGTATGTATAGTTTTTGCACTTCTCATATCAAGTCTTCCACTTGTTGGTCTTCTAAAGCAGAATTTCAGTAAATGATACTTCTCCTGTATAACCAATGCTTTCTCTTATTCCGTTTAGTTTACAGAACTTTTGAAATAGTGGAAAACGTCAGTTGAATGCTTATCACTTGCACTGATGAAATCGTAGAAACATGAAGGATCCCTGAAACTGCAAATCCCTCTTTTATGTTCAAATCACCTTCTTCTCATCATACCCATCCTCTTCTCTCCCCAATTACTCTCCTGATAAGAAGGTCATGACCGATTTCCCTTGATCCGTCTGTGATTGATGGCCTGACCAACGGATCCAGTGCGACCTCCACCGCATTTGTACTAATTCTCTCCTAATTTAGCACTGTTTATTAATAATTACACTTATTAGGTCAATGGGAATGTGGGGAATGTGTTTGGTTGGGGGGAAAAGGAATGAAAGGAAAGAAAACGGAGAAACCCTTAGCAACTGCCAAAAAAGACGCAAGATCATAATGAGGTACGGAAAACGAAAAAAGTCAATGGATTGGATTACTGCGTGAACTTGCGCAGGTGGTAGTATCCTCCGTTGTTCTTGTGCTCGCTGAACGTGTTTTCTGTTCCGTATCCGTCGTTTTGGCTCTGAGAAACTGAAGAGGGGGAGGAGGCGTCATGACCGGGTTGGGGGCCGTAAGAGCCGCCGGTGGCTCCTGGGGCGACCTGGAAACGGAAGGGTTGAAAAACGGGAGGGTTGAAAAAACCAGATTTTTTCGAGGGTTTTCTCGTTTTTTTCGATGATTTCTTCGGGAAATTGTAGAAAAACATCGTTAATTAGCAGTTTGAAACGAAATTCCGATGTTTCTTTGCCGAAAAAACGATAAAGTCATCGAAAAAACGACAAAAATACAGTATCCCCGGCGTTAAAGGCGCATGCCCAAAATGTTTGCGGCGCGCTGCGAAACGATTTGAGGTATGCGCCTTTAAAGTCGGGAATACTGTATTTTCGTCGATTTTCTCGATGATTTCGTCGATTTTTCATGGTTTTTTCCGTGATTTCTTCGGGAAATTGTTGGAAAAGTGAAAGTTTCTAGTTATTTACATTGATAACTAACAATATGAGTCAAGATTTCGCTGAAATTTTTCTGAAAAAACGATAAAATTATCGAAACATCGAAATGTTTGCGGCGCGCTTTTCGATATTTTCATCGTTTTTTCGGTGATTTTTCCGAGAAATTGATGGGAAAATGAAAGTTTCTGGTTGCTCATATCGATAACTAAGAATATGAGTCGAAATTTCGCTGAAAATTTGCCGAAAAATCGACCTCAAATTGCAGGAATGTTTTGCGGCACGCTGCGCTCCGAGTTTCCTTAATTTCCCAAACTCACATTATCTCTTGGCGCCGGAATCCTGCCCTTCTCATCGTTCATCACCACCTCGGTATCCTGACAAACACATGTTCCCGGTGTACCCGACGGTCCCTGTTCTCCAGTTGGTCCAAGTGGTCCTGGAAGTCCTCCAGGTCCCGGTGCTCCTGGCGGTCCCGGCCATCCCTTCTCTCCGGGTGTTCCAGCGTATCCATCTTCTCCCGGCATTCCAGATGATCCTGGTGGTCCCCATGGTCCAGGTGGTCCCGAGTCTCCCGGTGGTCCTGGAATCACATGAGCTTCTGGCGTTCTTCCCTTGTCTCCTATAGGTCCAGCTTCTCCTGGTGGTCCTACTGGTCCTGGTAATCCAGCCTCTCCAGGTTTTCCAGGCATTCCATCGGATCCCGGACGACCTCCGATTCCATATTCTCCAGAGTCTCCTGGGAATCCTGGATGTCCGGGTACTCCTCGTGGGCCTTGTGGACATGGGAGACATGGTGGTGGCTCGAAGACTCGTTCAGGGATACAGGAAGCATTGGGGGTTGTGCCAGGTCGTCCTGGAGCTCCGTCGGGTCCAGGGGCTCCGGGGAGAGCAGGGAGACCGGGGTCTCCGGACGGTCCACGTTCTCCAGGAATGCAGCAGGCTGGAAAAGAAGGATGTTTTTAGAGTCAAAATGTTATGAGAATTTGGAAACAGACGATTATCTGTTTCAATGAAATGTTAACACTTTATGTACTTCTTTCCACCTTTGATTATTCGATGATTGAACGATGATTTCTAATAGCTTGAAGTTTTCTTAGTTTTTCAATGAAAGTTCAACACTTTGCGTGCATCTATTTCTTACCTGGGCACTCCTGGAACTGCGGCGAATCAGCGGCCAACATCGACGGGTTGTAATGTCCATACCCGGCGGCCCTCTTCGTCACATTCCTTCCCCTCAACAATCCTTCTCTCACTGACATCATCTCTGTTTCCAAATCGTCTGCGGAGGTCTAAAAATGTGTTTTGTTTTATGGGATACTGTGAGTTTTTTTTCCAAACGAGGATATCACTATTGTCACTGCCTTACTCCATAACATGAGCTACACTTGAAACAGTATATCTTACCTGACAAAACTCAAAGTCCCTCCTGGAGAACCTGGAAATGTTGTCGACATAGTTGTACATTGATGGGACGAAGAGGACGAGAATAAGGAGGGAGGAGATGGAGATTACTCCGGAGATGGTGATCAGCACTTGGTAGCCACGCTCGCGGATCTGGAAGTAGGAGAAGTTATGAGAAACTATGCATTGCTAAATGTCACAAAACTTCAATGTTGTGTGGTTGTTGAAACAGTGAAGTTTGTTCTTGAAGACTAGCTCGTTTCTCCGCTCTTATGATTGAAACTTGGAGATACTGGTACAATGTTTCATTGTGGCAATTGATAAAATGGCTACACTGTTAGATCCAACGTATGCCAGGAAACTGCCAAGAAATTGAGCAAGATACGAAACAGTAAAGTTTGATTTCTAGCTGTTCAGCATTTGCCTCTTATCAAGGACAGTTAGATTTGGGATGGTTTGGTTTTGACGACATCATCTAGTTTACTGTTTCACCAGGTTTTTATGAAAGAAAAGATGTTCCTGGATCAGTAAATACTTCCTGATCGAATCTTTTGGTGAAGTAAAATTTTGGAATACTTGAAATCAGCACGTTTAGGATACAGCAGAATAGGATAAAGCGAGATCACCTAACGAAATGGTAACGGATCACTGTAAGATCATTCAGACGATGTACTTCCAGTCTAGATGAAACAGTACTTTTCTTCTGTTTCAATGTTTGGATTTGAAAAACTGAATCCCGAAATGAGGCAGTTTCAGTATATGATGATGTGGATCCTCTAGACAGCCCATGATTCCAAAATTTGCACCTGATCATTGTGTTTTGATAGTTTTTTCTTCTGTTTCAAAGTTTCCACATGAAGTTTGTCATTTCAGATTCGACAATTTCAAGATTTCCACAGTAACAAAACAAAAGAAATCCATAGAAATAAGCTCTAGAGATACTGTAGGATCCTTTAAAACTGATACTTATGCGCTTCCGATTTGGATCATAAAACCTATTTCACTCACTGTTTCGAAACTAAGATTTGAAACAGTGAATTCTAAAATTTGCAGTTGTTAGACATTGAAAACTTGTCAAAACCAAAGAAAAACCATGTTTTCTACAGTTTCAAAGTTTCCATCAAAAACTCCGATGTTCATAAACAACAATGACCAATCAAATTCGGAAAAAAAAACTGCAGCTCACCTCATTGAAATCCTCTGTTTGTGGGTCCACATACCCACTCGTCTGTGATTTCATCTTTAGAAGAAACCTAAACCATCAGTATCATTTACATATCATAGAAGCTCAAAATCAAAGAAAAGTATACACTGAGTACGTACGAATGTGTAGAAAATTGGGGGAACAAAAGGGAAATGTTATTGTCGGTGTCCGAGAGACCGGGCGAAAGATGAGTATCACCTAACGAGAGAAGGGGTCAAACCGTGTCTCTGGCCTCTCTCTTCATCTCTCTTTTTCTCGGAAACGAATCGGATTTCTCTTTCGGTGAAGTATCCGATCCAGAAAGAAGAGGTGGGGGAGCGGACGGAGATAAGGAAGAAGAATCGGGGTCACGTAATCATTACCTCTTATCACTAGAAAGACATGAAGGAATGACACAAAAACGAAGATTTCCCTTGTTCATTTTCATTTCATTTCCCTTCACTTTTCGTTTCGAAGGAAAGAGAGAATCTGAGAGGAGAGGTGGATTCAGATTCCGGAGAAAGTTGCAAAGAAATAGGTTGCGACATGGGAGTGGTTGATTAATGAGATGAAGCAGAGGAGGAGGAGAAGGTCATGGAGGTAAAGGAGAGGATCTTTGACTTTTTAGGATTACGGTAGATGATTAGAGGATCACTGTTTCAGAGAATAGAGAAGAGAAGTTGAAGTGGGGATAGGGGAGGTGATTAAGCGCCGAATGAACTGAAAGAATAGGATCTGACGATTTGGATACTGTTTCAAAGAATTGAGGAATTTGAGGGATGCTTTTCAATGATAATCGGAACACTGCTGAAGTTTGTGAAATCAAAATCGATTCGGAATGTCAACATTGAGTTTTCCAGGCTCTGATAGTTTTCCAGATTCCGAGAAACAGAGAATCTGGAAAATGGAGGATCTTTGCTGTGTTTTTTGAGCTTTTAACAAACCATTTAAACATGTAGGGAATACTGTTTCAAAGTATCCTGAAGTTTGAGGCATTTTACAAAAGAGTGATATTGCGTTCACACTATCAAAATTCTAAAAGTTCCGTTTCAAAGACATGATACATTTGGGGATTCTTGAAGTTTTACAATATGTCACCAGTAGGCCTTTGATCAATTGAAACATCCAAATGTGATAACTGCCTATGATGCTGTTAAAGAGAATCGTGAAGTTTGGGGAACGGTAGGGAAAAGCGGTCAGTATACGATTTTTTCACTGTTTCAAGCAGTTCTGAAAACTAGTGAAAGGTGGTGCAAAGCGATAGCACTAGTATCTAAGATGTGAATGTTTGAATTGTTTCAGTTTCAGAAAGAAAAGATGTTTGGGGAAGGTGTGAACTTCGCAATAATATAATCGAACTGTGAACTTTCTTTTCAGCAGCTTCCTGTTATTAGAAGTGGTGGTGTTTGTTTTCAAAAGCAGCAAAAGGTAGATTGTACGACAAGGGAAGCTCATGCCTAAGTGTTTGAATAGAAACAGAAAATTGATGTTTCAAAATCACACTTTCAGTTTTTCACGCATAAGCAAGTTGCTCATACCAAAATATCTGGACTTTGTGGAAATGATCAATTTCCGGTTTCAGTGTAACTGTAGTTTTGTTTCGGCAGTGTTCTGAATAATCGGTCGTTTATACTCCAGTTTGTTTTATCTATTCAAATGTTCTGCGGTCCAATGTTCGCCCCGGAGCATCTGCAAAAGTTTCCAGGATCCTTGAAAGTTTGAATTTTCTGTTTCAAGGTTTACATATCCCGAATGCAGTGGGTGCTCGGTAATGCTGGATAGGCCCCGGTTGGATTGAATTCACTGTTTCACAATGTTCTGTTACGAATTTCAGCCAGTTTTAGAACTCAATGGTTGAACGTCTTCGATTCCTTGTAAGAAATGCTGAAAAAAGTTCAAAACCCAGTGTTTTTCGACGTTTACATTAACTCAGAGTTGCGGTACTAAATTTGTAAGTGTTCTGTTTCAAAGTTTCATCAAATTTTTGTCAAATAATAGAAAATCAATCAGTAAACCGATAATATTTCTGGTTTTCCCAATGTTCATATGAATTCCCAAATCTTACAGTTTCAAAAACTCAATTTGTACTTCTAGCTGCATTTTTTTCACTAATCCTCTTTTTCCTCTTTACGGTCTCTCTCTCTTTCTCTCTCTACCCAATCCAACTAACAAATCGCAACAACAGAACAACACGGGTTTCTGTTCTGTTATTGTTATTGACAACCCGACCGTTCCTTCTCTTCCGTGAAACTCGGAAGGCGAATCGGGTGGATATATATGAAACAGTGTGTATGATCTTATCAAGGTCAAATGGGTGCCTTCCGAGAGAGGAGAGTGTATCGCTCATTCGGGCGATACATTTGCATATTATCTCTGGTTTTGTTCTCACACTTTTCGTCCAAGTTTTGGAGGATTTTGGAACCTTCTAGAACATTTTGCAACTCTTATTTTGACTGTTTCAGCTCCTCCTTCCTTGCCAAGGCTGCTACAGTAACCGGATGCTCCCGGTAAGTTTTTCTAATTCTCTGTTTCCCATGGCCTAAATAGAGAGAAAAACATACAAAAAGCAAAAGTTTTTTGACCTATAAATCGTGTCAAAAGGCCTTCCGTACTTTCTTCTTCTCTTTTTGATAACAAATAAGGACTTTAGAAGAGATGAGAATGACCCGGATAAGTGATAACAGTGATAAGAACATTTGTACGTAACCCAATTTTTTCGCCGTCGGCGGCCCGGCCGAGAAAGTTTCACTTTTCGATCCATCTACCGTACCGATTCCTTCTCCTTCTTCCTGTCACTACAAGTCCCCTTTCCCTAACGGTTTCTTATCGGTATCCGTGAGTGTTGACCCCCGCCCGTCGATGATCCAATCATTCCCGCGCGATCTCCTCATGCCCCCGTTTTTCGATTTCCTTTGTTTTGTACGATTAGGTATCTTTTCCTTTTTCCCTTGAATGCATCCTAGAAAGTTGGAGGAATCAGAGTTGGGTTGCATTCCTTGTTTTTCATTGTTTTCAGTGATTCTAATAGTTTGAACGAATTGAGGATTATGAGCTACACAATTGTCATAGAATTTCTGAAACTGTAACTTAGGATTTGAGGCTCTAGAAGTCAGTATACTTTTGATTTCTGTTTCGAAGCCTTTCTATGTTTTGTTTGTCATTGAAACCATCAATGTGATAATGAAGCCCTATTCCTAGTTCACTGTTCCGCATAGTACAATCTAGGTTAGATTAGCATTCCAAAATCTAAAATTTCTGAAACTGAAAAGTCTTCTAAAACATTCTGTTTCAGGAACTTGTTTTATTGTGAGGATTTCCTGAACGCCTCATTGCTTCGCTTATAACTTTTACGTGTTTTCTGGTGTTTTTTGAAAGATCCCCGATTCAAAAACCATTCTAGACTCATCTGAAACCAAGCTCGAGAATGCATGAATAGCTCCTAAAAATCTATTCAGTTTTGGTACTTACAGTTTCAATGCATCATTCTATGAGATTTGAGCTTTTTGAACTATTAGTTAAATCTTATACGTAAGGAAAACGTTGTTTGTGTTTTTTGTACCAAGGAAAACAGACGCCAAACTTTTAAAAGTAGCTCTCCAACCCATTTTGCTTGGAATCTAGTGATTCCCAGCTTTTAGAATTCTCTGTTTCAAATAGCTTTCTTGACTTATGATGAATTTGGAACGATGATAGGAGAATTTTCCGAACAGTTTATTTCTAGAAAATTCAGTTTCAGAATCTCGTCTTGAAACTCAGATCATGTCGAATTCACTGACTTCAGAATTTGAACACGAAGCTTCGATTTCCTAAAGAAACTGTGAAATTTCTGTTTCACACTCACTTCAGAACCTTCTAGAGCTTTTCAGAAACTAATAATCCTATCCGACATCCAGCAACTCTAAAGTTATCAATCTAGAACTCTCTGTTTCAGGGGCTCGTGAAAAACGAAAAAATTCCGGTTTCCACGAGTCAATTTACATTTTCACGCTTTTTCAAATGCAATCAAAGAATTTCCATTTTCAGGTAACCGAGGTAGTCGAAGAGACCGTCGTCGTTGCCGCCACTGCTCCAGAAGACAAGAAAAAGTCGAAGAAGTCCGTGAAGCAGGTGAAGCGTGGCAAGACTATCAAGGACGAGAATCAAAAGTATCTAGCATTACTGGACCCTAGCTCATTTCTCTATCTCCAACTTTCAGCGACATCCCAGCCCCGTCTCCTCGAACCTTCCTCTGTATCCCACTTGGCCGTCCAAGTCTGCTGAGAAAGGGCCGCAAGGCATCCTACACATTCTCCACAGAGGACCTCAGGGCTCCTGAGGAGCAGGAAAAGAAGAAGTTCCTCGCGTTTCTGTTCGATAGCAACGCCACTTCTTACACGAGCAAACATGAAAAGCAACGGCAGAGAAGAGTGAGTGAAAGAGGGCATAGAATCATTACTGTTTCAAGTTAAATTTAAGTTTGAGAAAATGTAGAAACTGGTAATACTGAGTTGGAATGAGGAAAAAAAGCAGATTGATGACCAAACTTCAGAAACCTTCAGTTACTGGTCACAAGAAGAAACATCATCTGAGTATGAATTGAAGAGTGTAAACTGAAAATTACTATGATGGACAGTTGTAACAGTAATCTCTGTTCTAGTGAAAAAAACAGCCACTTATAGGGGAAGAAAGGCCACTAGACAAGATCCAGCACAAAGTTAGAGCAGAGATTTCTGTTTCAATGCCCAAATATACTGAAGTAACGGGTATCTATTTCAATGTTCCGTAGATTCGACTACCAGACAATTCATTGTTTTTACCGCATTATCCCAATAATTACAGTTTCAATTCCTTGTAATATTTGGGAAACAGTTGAAACTGCTAATCCTTGTGCTGCATATGAGGGAATTCAGTAGTCAAACCCTAGACACTTCACAAACCAACATGGAAACCGAACTTGGTTTTCTGAAACGAGAAAGTTCAAGAGTTACTGTTTCAAAAGTTCTCTATAGAAGAGACACTGGGGAACTTGATGATATGTCGATAACCCGGCTTGATTAAAGACTCGATTCTTGGAAACCTTGAAAACCATTGTTTTCTGTTTCACTGAATGTAGATTCAGAATTGTATTCTGCACAAAGTCAGTTTAAAAGACGCCCTTATAAGATGAAAACAAGACTGCAAGGAGTCTAGAACCAGTTAGAAAATCAATGAATCCTTCGCTAATTAGGTGTCGGTTAGACAACCATTAGAACCAATACAATGGTTACACTAGAAAATCTATAAAGCGAGGTTGTAAATATGTTGGTTCTCTAAGGAAACAGAGAGTAAGAGAACAATAGGAAACACATTTTAGAAAATCTATAATGTTTCAAATCAAACACATCTTTTACTAACCATTTGCACAGTATTGGTTCTACTGTCTACTGTCTAACCCAATCCCCTCATTTTTACAGCTTTCAAACGTGCTCGCTGACAACGAACTATTCGCGGCGCATGATCTACCAGTGTGTCACCGGTCTTCAAATCGGATTTAGCTTCTTCTCATTCGTCGTCGTCTGTGTCGCTCTTCCAATCATGTACAATCACGTTCAGAACACCATCGCCTATGTTGACAGGGAGATGGCGTATTGTGAAGTAAGAAATACCAATCAAAAGGGTCCCTAATGATGACATTTAGCGTTCCAACGATGAAGCCGTTCTTGAGTTGTCTTACGGCAAAATGCGGCTTCCTGGAAACCGTACAGCTCGTGGTGCTTACGGACAAGGAGCTTCTCACGGTTTCAGACCGACAGCTTACGGAGATGAGATCACTGGATCGCCATTGGAGACCGAGTGCCCTGGATGTTGTATTCCAGGTCCTCCAGGACCTCGTGGACCATCTGGAACACCAGGAAAGCCGGGACTTCCAGGCCTTGCCGGAAAGCCAGGAATGCCAGGATCCACGCCAAACCAGACCTGCCCACTAAACCAAGTCCGTGAACCACCACCATGCCGTCCATGTCCAAAAGGACCCCCAGGAATCAAGGGATGGCCAGGATTCCCTGGAGATGTCGGACCACCCGGGCCGCCAGGATTGAAGGGAATCGATGGAGAGGATGGTGCTCCGGGAGAGACTGGGCCTGTTGGACCACCAGGATATCGCGGTGGACCTGGAGCCCCGGGAGATAAGGGACCAACGCCTGAAGGAGACTTGAAGGAAGGACCACCGGGTGATGAAGGACCGCCAGGACCAATTGGAGCACCGGGAATGCCGGGATTGCCGGGAAGAAATGGATTGACGGGACCACAGGGAGAGAGAGGATGGCCTGGAGTGTCGGGAGAAAGTGGAGAGCCAGGATATCCGGGACCAGAAGGACCAATGGGAGGACAGGGACCACCAGGTAAGGGGGTTTTGTTGCACTCAGTGATTGAGTCACTTTGAAAGTCAAAAACTTAGATTAGACACATGAAACCGTAAATTCTACAAAAAGACCATAATGAAGCCCAGAGTGTTCTTGAAAACTTCAGGAAAACTCAGTTTCACAGAAACCGCATTTTCGAAACCAATGTTTGCTTGCCAATTGTTGTTGGACAAACAGATCAAAAGAGACCGAATTTTGTACCTTGAAAAAATGAAGCATACAGTTTCACTCCTATCATAACACAAATTTGAAAACCCTGCGAAACAATGATAGTAAACTGATCAAGGCACCTACAGTTTCAACAGGAGCATTTCTTGATTGTAACTTTTTTCTTAATAATACACATCTCAGCTAGAAGTTAGAAATCCAGAATCCAAATCTTGAAACAGGGAAAATTTCAGTTTCACCTTTACTAAAACACAACTCTTTGGTGTCAACTCTAATAGTAGATAGTTTAAAATTCTTTTCATTAAACAAAAACACGTCTCAAAGCAAAGTGAGAATCACAGTTTCAACAAAGTTTCTTGTTAGTTCGAATGTTTTCATCAGTAATCGTAGAGTCGAAAAGCAAACTTTGAAAAATGGGAACTCACGGTTCCACAATTCCTATAAAGTTTGCGGAATTCATTTTAGCGGTAGTCTAGGGCTATTTCCGACAACAAAAACCGACAAAACTTAGAAATGAAAAGTTACAGTTTCACCAAGACCACTTGTAAAATTAAGTGCTTTGTTTACTAATCGAAGTAGACAACAAAAATTTACTCTTTGAAAATCCGAAGTTACAGTTTCACACTTCCTAAAACATGTTCTAGAAATCAAAGCAAGTAGTATACACGTAGATCTGTGATCTTTTCCTTCCTGAAAAGAACAGCTACAGTTTCAAAAAGGTTACTTGTGAATTGTAGCTCGTTTTCCTCAATAGTCATTCAAAATGCAAACTTTGTAAAAAAATGAAACCTACAGTTTCACACTCCCTACAACATGTTCTAGAAATCAGAGCTATTAGTACATAGCTCAGTAATGTTTTCTCTTTCCAAAAAGAACAGTTACAGTTTCAAAAAAGTTACTTGTGAATTGTAGCTCGTTTTCCTCAATAGTCGTGAAGAATACATATATTATAGATCGATATGCAAACATCAAAAAAATGAAACTTTCAGTTTCACAATTCCTACAGCATCACGCAGAAATCAATTGATCTAGTGAAAGTCCCCTCCCTTGTTTGCTCTCAGAATTAACCACTTTCGGAAAAATAGCAGTTACAGTTTCACCAAGACCACTTGTAAAGTGAAGTGTTTTGCTTACAATCGAAGTACCATTTACCCTCCAAAACAATACTGTACTCTTCGAAAAACTAGAACTCTCAGTTTCACACTCTCTACAACAAGTTATAGAAGTCAGAGCAACTAGTATGTACTTCAGTGATCTTTTCCTTCCTGAAAAGAACAGCTACAGTTTCAACAAGACCACTTGTAAAATTAAGTGCTTTGTTTACTAGTCGGTCGCATTCACTCTCAAAAACGATACTGTGTTCTTCAAAAAAGTAGACCTTACAGTTTCACACATCCTAGAAAATGTTCTAGAAATCAGAGCAATTAGTACATAGCTTAGAAATATCTTCCCTTTCCAAAAAGAACAGCTACAGTTTCAAAAAGGTCACTTGTGAATCATCGCATGTTTTCCTCAATAACCATGGAGTATAGATCAAAATGCAACGTATGACAACTTACAGTTTCACACTTCCTAGAACAAGTTCTAGAAATCAGATCACCTAGTCTAAAGTTCGGTAATCTTTCAACCCCAAAAAACGATAACAGTTACAGTTTCACTTTCACCATTTCCAAGTCCCAACTCCAAAATTATTGTTCAGTTATATAAAATATCCATTCTTTCAGGAGAACCCGGAGTCTGTGTGTGCCAAAACGTCGACTCGATCCTGCTCATCAATCCAGGACCCCAGCCACGCATCCGTCAAGACGATTATCAAGCTGATGAGGGTTACGGTAGCGAGGGAAGACGGGCCGGATATGGGGGTTATGGTGGGAAGTAATTTGAGTTTCTCCACTGTACCCTTTTCTTCTTAGTTCCGCTCCCAACCAACTTCTTTTAAAGACCTCCCACCTTGTGACTTCTCAATGAAATGCGTGTACATTCTCTGTTTCACTATGTTAGACCTTTCTTTTATGCTTAGTACCCTCATTTTGCTCTTTTTCCTCTAATAACATTCTAACTTTAATAACGCTCATGTACCTTTAATAACATCATTTCTACATCAATTTCGTCTTCAATAAACATTCCGTGATATCTATCTCGAGGATCATATATCAATGAAACCGGACACTTTCTCTCTCTCTTTCTAAGTGAAAGTTACAACTATATACATCAAGGACCTCTCTTCGGACGGGTCTGAAGAGAGAGGGGTAAATTGAATTTATTTCAACGCCTTGCTTTTTAGGGGCTCCAAATGCTCCGAAAGCTCTCTAAGAAGGGGAGTTCCTAATTGAGTTACTATTAAGATGTTGCGATTTCGGGGAAAGTTTCGGTTTCAACCTTTCTATTTGTATTTGGGTTGTGGGCGAATTGCAATGACGTTGTGAAAAAAGGTTTGGTTTAGGTTTTTGAAGCGATTTTGGTGTAACTCGAACATTGTTGTTTCTTGGAAGAGAGAGTACTTTGATTTTCGGTGAAACATAGATTTGCCAAAAAATTGCGGTTTCACTGAAAGTGTATAGTTCTTCGTCATAGTTTTCACTTGCTTAGTCGATGGTCTCTGCTGATTCTGTTTCAAAAGATCTTCTTCGGAAATTGAGAAGTTTTAGGGACAATGAGTGTACACTATTTTTGATTACAGTCGCATTTTTGTGTAATCGAACTCGAGTTTACGAACAGCTAAAATCAATGAAAACATTATGTCTTATTAGTGAATCAGAAACTTTTTGTTTGTTTCTTTCCGGTTTCAAATTGTTTGTTTTAAAGTGGTAGTGTTTTCTATAACACTGCGTTCTTCTACTCTATGAAACAGAAACTCTACCTCTTCGAAAACATTTTGCCGCTGAACTGTTTCAACTGTAACGTTTCATGGGTTGTTTCTGAAGCAGTCAGTTGTTTGTCCTTGTGAAGGTGTCCCTGTTGTCTTCTCCGTATTTTATAAACAGCTAGAGGAGTCTTTTCTAACAGTTGTGATTCAACACCTTGCTTTTCACTTTTCTATGGGCTCTAGGGGGCTCGAAGTGGGCCGTGAGTTCCTGGAAAGAGAGAGAGAGAGAGAGGGGAGTTCCTAATTGAGTTACTATTGAGATGTTGCGATTTCAGGGAAATTTGGAAAGTTTCGGTTTCAACCTTTCTATGTGTTTCTATTTGTGGATTGGCTGAACTTCGATGAGATTTCGTAGTAATCTTCACTTTATTTTTGTCAATTGCTCATGCAGGATGGCTTGGTTTAGGTATAGAAGAGATTTTGAACATGAACGTGCAACTCGAACATTGTTGTTTCTATGAAGTGGGAGTATTTCAATTTGCAATGAAACAGGAAACTTTTGCATTTTGCGGTTTCTCTGAAAGTTTATAGCTTCTTGGCATTGTTCAATATTTACTGTGCTTGGAGATTGTGTAGCTTATGGTTCAAAAGTTTTCGATCTCTTATTATGCGCAATGACAATGAGAAAATCAACTGCAGTTTCAGAAACAGCAGTTTTACTCTTAGGTTTCATTGAAACACTGTAACTGGGAATTGATTCTGGTTACTATGTCGGCTTTTTCCTCTTCAAAAATCATTGATTTCTATACAACGCAACTGAGAAATAATTACCAGTTTCAACTGTATCGGTTCATGAGCTGTTTTTGAAACAGGCAGTAGCATTTTCTTTTCGTGAACTTTTTCCTTACTCGTCCGTATTTTGTAGCGAATTTTTTTCTGGCAATTTTGAGTTTGAATCATGTTTTTGTATGTATAGAAACATCCCGAGTGAATCGTATTGTTAAAAAAGAGCGTAAGAAAATGAAATGCAGTTTCAGAAGCTGCAAATATAATTTGGCTTGGGTGAAAAAGTTCAATGACATGGTTGGTAGACTTTCTTACATTGAAGCATTCATGTTTCAAAGAAACCATTTTTAATTTCTATTTGATATAAAATTCACTGCCACCACATTCCCTGATCAAACTTCTTTGAATCGTCACACAGTTAGTCCAACCTACGTAGTTCAAATTGGCGCCAACAATTGTTATGGAAAACAATATTTCGAGTTTCCACTGAGTTTTTAATTCTCTGTGAGATTTTAGACAATAGTGAAACAGAAAAAGTGGATGATGAATTTGGTACCTGAAGTGAACTTCCTAAATTTCAGAACTTGTCTACTGTTTCAGAAACCGTAGATATCGTTTGAAAAAATATATGACCTCAATTAACTTCCAGGCATGAAGTTTTTCTAAATAGAACAATCCAACATTTTTATAGGGAAACTGAAAAGTAATCATGATGTTCGTATCATCGCTCTTCTGTCTTCTAGAAGTTTCCTACAGTTTCAGAAACAGAAAGTTTGTATTTCTTGAAAAACAGGATGATCTCAATTCTGTTATCATGTTCTTCACAAAAAGTTCTACAAATTCACACTCTTTGTGTTTCACAAAGCACACTTTGAGAAAAAGATTGTGAAATTTGCAGTAAGAAACTTGCAGTAAGAACACACCATTTCAACTTTAAAAAAGTCAGAAAAAATAAGGTCACAACAATAATAACAAAAAACCAAAATTTCAATTTTTCCACAGTTTCAGAAACCGCAAATAGTTTTCTGATAGGCTATTTTATTCAATAAGCTGAAGGTCCCTTATTCATTGCAAAAGCTGCATTTTTTCTCTGTTTCCTCTAAATTTTTTAACAGGGGCAACTCCAAAAACATTAGTTTCTCCAAAATTTCCGATTGTTGAACGAGAAAATCAGCGCAAAACAAGTACATAGATTTTCTAGTCAAAACTGGAAAAAACCAAATTTTACAACAAAACTGTTCAAATCCAATCCTGCTACTTTCAAATTCGGACTGTTTCAGAAACCGCAAATATTTCTCTGATAATCCATCTTTACAATTTTGATAGTCTCTTATTCTCTGCAAATTTCGAAAAAATTTTCTCTGTTCCAATAAGGTTTTTTTGAAGAGTTAGTTCAAAAAATGGCAGTATTCCTGCGATTGTATGTAACTATTCAAAATCCTTTAAAAAATCCCCCATTCCAATATCAAAACCCTCCCCTCTCCTCCCTTGCCCCAAAGCATCAGCATCAATTCCTCGCACATTCAAAGCAAAAAGTTTCGGTGTGTGAAAAGAAGAAAGAGAGGTCCCCCTTCTCTCTCTCGGTCTCTAATCTCTCGTCTGTCATCCACACACTCCTCTCCTTCTTCTTCTTCTTTTTCTTGTGCTCTCTGGCTCCGAGGAAAGCCTCGGAGCAAGTGAGCCCGGGACCCCTCCCTCACTACTCCCCACCCCCACGAATCTTTCTTTTCCTCCTTTTTTTCTCCATTCAAAGTCGTTTTTTTGTTGGTTTTTCGGGGTTCCGGGGTTCCAAAGAGTTCCAAACCCATTGTTTTCATTGTTTTTTACAATTTTTTAGCGGTTGCAGTGAATTTTGAAGCTAAAAAAGTAGTCTAAAAACGTGTTATCATTGAAAATGTTCCTTTTTCCACTGTTTCCAAGCCTTTTTATCACTTTTTCGATCATTTCTCATTGTTACTGGTTCGGTTCTTGATTCGCTTGATTTTAACTTCCTTTGCCTTGTCACAAACAGAACCTATCCAGCCCTACTTCCGTGAGAAAATGAGCAAATTGACGTGGGGGGCTCATGGCTCCGAGAAAGAGGAAGGAGACACTATTATGATGCTAGAAAATGAATGTATTATTCAGTGTGTTGGTGTGAAATTTGGGAAGGAATTGGGGTTGTGACTTTTGGTTTATATTTTTCGACCGATACTGAACAAAAATTGAACGCAGTTTCACAAATATGTGTTATTTGGAATTTGAAACAGGAGTTTTAGTATCACAATCGATGATTTTCCCAGTTTCCAGTTTCAAACTTCTCAGAAATTGTTTGTTTTTCCTGTTCTCATTGATCGTTTTGTGGCACAAACAGCTTTCTACATTTTGTTTTCAAATCTTGAATGAACGAGACGTTTTCTGTTTCAAATTCTTCTCATTTGTGTTGCAGTAATTTTCGATAGTTTGTTTTTGAAAGTCTCCCGGTTTTACTTCTAGGGCTATTGAACGCGACTGTTTGATAGGTAGAAGTTGAAACTGTTGTTTAGTGAATTTCTCATTGTGTCAGTTAGCTTTTTTCAGTTTCAAACACCTCGTAAAGTTCTATGTTCACTGATAATCTCAATACTTTAGAGTTGTCCGTGAAAATACTCTCTGTTTCCAAATTTCTTTATATCTGTTCGGTTCTCCACCCACTTGTTTTGTCGATGACAACGGTGTGTTGGTGTGAAATTTAGACAGGGTGGGATTTCGAGTTTTGGTTTGTGGGGGAGCAAGAAACGGAGAATTGAACACTGTTTCTTCAAATTATGTTGTTGGGAATTTGAAACGGGAAACTAGTTCTTTGGACACTATTTCTAGAGTCAGACAACCGCAAAAGGACGCAAAATCACTCACTGTTCCAGTAAAGTGTTAGAATTCTGATTAGAAACTGAAAATCAGTCAATTCAGCCCTGTTAGCGTTCTTCTCGGTTTGAAAAGTCTGTCAAAGGTTTCATTGTTCAAATTTCTTCACTGTAAACATGATTGGTGTGTGTCTGTCGTTTTCTGCTTCAAAGTACTATTATCTCTTCTGGCCATTGTATTTTCAGCTAGTAATGAAATTCTCTTCTCATAGCTACATAATCATCTGGAAACCTGAGACCTTGTAGACAGATTGTGAAACCGAGACGATGATCATAACCACATCGTTACACTAGGATGATGATTTTTGAAAGTTTCTCGATGATTTTATTATCGATCTCAACATTCAATCACTAATAGTCCTATGAAGTTCTGTGAAATCTAGGGAGTCATTGAAACAGAGAAAGTTCGAAAAAGTTGCTGTTTCAAAATTTTGATTTCTAAATTTTCAAGACAGGACAGCTAGTTCACGATGGATTATTGGAACTTCATTTGACAAAAAGTTTTCCGTTTTTGATTCAAATCATCATCGAATTGTTACTCTTTTTTGTAATACACGAACTTCTTGAATGAGTCATTTCCTGATCGAAAACTCACTGTTTTATGAATAACTCATAAAATGATGCAGTGTTGTTAGTATTGCTTTATGGAACGGTACATCATGTGTGAAGTTTTCCTGTAGTGTTCAACTTCGGTTTATTATACTGAAAAGTTTTGATGATCAAAAAGGAAACTTTGCAATCAGCGGTTTCAAACTCCCTCTAAAAAGTAATCAAAAACTGAAACAGTGATACTTTTTTGATTTTCAAATATTTACTTTTATTTCGGTTTCAAGACGCCTTCAACTATTATTATGTAGGTTCGATTAATCTACTGATTTTGGGGAACTTTTTCCTACTAATCAATGCTTCTCGAAACTGAAAACTTTATGTACATAGTCTGTTTTGCTGTTTCTGGTTAGTTCCAAGTCGCATTCTTGATGAAACTGATGTTTTCGTTTTCACTGTTTCAAGTCAAGCATTCAAGCTTTCTGTTCTCATCAGTTTCAATAGTTCACTGACTGTAGAAGGTAATCAGAACCCTCTACTGCTTGCTTTATTGATACATTTTTACTCCATTAAATTTGTTCCGAATGTCATTACCACTGATCACACTGCAAACTTCTCTATCACCCAGTTGAAACTGAAAAGTGACAATCTCTGTTTCCGGTTTGTTTCAAGTTTCCTGCTAGATAAACTTGATGATGCGTGTTCTTTTTCTTCTTCATCTAACTAACACAAACCACCATCACTCTTTCAAAATCACCTTTTGAATCAGTACATTTCTTGCAGCATTCCTCAAGTCCATTCCCCCACTTGTCCTCTCCATTACACTTTCCATCACCTCCCGTCCATTCCCCCTCTTCAACTCTTGTAAGTGAAACCGAAAAGAAACCCCAAAAACCTTCGAATGTTGCGAATCCCTCTCCCTCTCGAAACCGTCCGTCAATCATTTCTCTGCGTTTCTCGAAAGGTTTCAATGTCTCATAGGACTCTAGGACGTGTTCTAATCCATGGCTCATAAGGAATTTGGTCATTTCGCTTAGATTTTGTGCTGTTTCTTGCTTCAATGATTCTGAATTTTGAATTTTGAATGGAAATCCTGCATTCTAGGGCTCATTGAGCCATGAATCCTCCAATTCTCACCAATCCTCTGCAGTCAGTGAAAACGAAGCGGCGAATTTTTTGACGGATGACATTTGGCGCCCCCAGCCTCGGTCTCACATCTCTTCTTCCATCCCTCTGACGGCTCCTGGAGCCCGCCAATTAATCACTGGAGCACCCGGGGCTAAAGAGAAGAGAGACACAGAGAGTGTGTTGATGAAACTCTTTTATTGTTCTTCTCTCTCCCAGACTCCACTGAGGCACATTGCATCTGGGAAAAGGAGAAAGAAGAAGAGATTTTTTAGTTGGTCTCTCTCTCTCTCTTCTTCTTCTCTTCGCGCCATTTCGTTTCTTGTGTGTGTTGCCAACTTTTTCTCTTTGGTCTCTGCAGCACGAAGATTTGCACGTTTTTTGATAATGGTGGATATCCGAGAAATCCGCGAATTGAAAACTGTTGAGATCTCATAGAGTTATAGGAAATTTGAAACGGATAACTTTCAAATTGGCTCTTTTTCTCATGTTTTTTGTTGGTACAACTACTTCAGCACTGATAGATTCATCATTTTCTGGAGATATGGGAACTTTGAAACCGAAAAATGCACTAATAGGGAAAGAGCTCATCCACTGATAACTTCAAGTTCTTCTGAAATTTTGAGCGACTTTGAAACATAAAAGTTTTTCAACTGTTTCTGGCATTTTTCATTGTTTTGGGCTCTTTCTTGCGAACATTATCTACCAGATTGGTGACAGAATAAGATTCTCAAGAAACTGCAAAAATTTTGATCGTTTTTTTCGTTCGACACCCGCTTTTTTACAGTTTCAAAACTCCACTTTTACTTCATTAGAACTAAAAATATCGTTGCGTTCATGTTTTTTGCCCTCGAAATTTTCTCAGCAATCAAAGATTATCACATTGAACATCAGCTCAACAAGATTGTACAAACAATAGCAAAGCTAAGATTGTCAATTTGTCAATTTTCAATGTTTCAAGCAGCACTAGAAACTGTAACCAAATTTTGCAAAACGATACACAGACGTTTCTTCGTGGTTTCAATATTCAATTTCTCATGAACCATGCAAAGTCAGTCCGATCTCTCTAGCTTTCATCCAACTCAACCTATATTGGGCAAAAACAAAATAGCTACTGTTTCAAATTTTCCATGAAACTGAAGTCACGTTTTTACAGTGATAGGTTGGTAATTTCCCTTCTTATAAACTCCGCCTTGTTACAATTAGGTGTAGTATGTGAACAGTTTGATAACATAAACAATTCCAACGCCTTTCAATGAACAATCACTGTTTCACCCAAAAGCTAATAACTCATACTTTTAACTAGAAACAGTAAAGTTTTTGAAAACCCATTGGATTACCCCTGAATCTCCTGTTTCCAAAAGTTTATCAAAGAATCGTTTCTAGTCAAAAAACCCAATAAATTGTATATGTTTATCAAACCACTAAATCATCCACGTTATTGAAAAGTGTGATGTCTCTACTGTTTCATAGTTTCCATGAAACTGTGGCCCGATTTTTGTGAGGTTACGAACTTTGTTTCGGTGTTAAAACATCCATCATATTATCTCGTTGATCCAGAGTGTAATTCCAATTTAGTCATGTGTTTGTCTGCAACCTTATCATTCTACCACGAAAACCCTTTGTCCAATCAAATCAAGTTCTACACACTTTGCTTTTAGGCTTATTTGTAACTGGAAATTTATCTACCTCGAATCGGACTCTCTGGAATAAGAAAGAAGCTAAAAAATGATGAATCTGATTAGTTGGGATAAATTCAGAAGCAAGTAATGCCCTGAATCACATAGTTTTCTGTTTCACCTAATTGTGAAACAGGAGATAGACAAAATTTTGGCAATAGAACTGGTGCCAACATGAAAAAAACGTTCACTGCTTCAATATAAACACATATTTCACAGTTCAATCAAAATCCAATAGTATGATTCCAATTTTTCTCTGCTTCAAAGTTCCCATATCATCCTTTTGAAACTTGCACTTTCAGTCTGATTCCATCGAAATTTTCTCATAACTTTCTTTTCCATCTCTTCCCCTTTTTCCGCTCGTCAAACTTTCATGTTCTTGTATCAAACTCCTCAAATCTAATCCCGTTCCCCAATCGTTTCCCCTCCCATTTCCCCTCTTTTTTCCCCGTTTCTCCCACAAAAATGTCAATTTGGGTTGGATTTCCCCCGAGAATTCCCGCCCCATCTTCTTCTTCTTCTCTCTAACTTTTTCTTCATCTAAAGTAGAATAGAAAACGACGGGGATTCAGAAGAGGTCCGAACCATTCTCTCCTTTCTTCCGAAATTGGATTTGTGTTCCCTGGAGGAGGAGAAAAAGAATGAATGAATGGGAAGGGGGACCTCCGTGGAGTAAGGGGGGAGCATCTCTTTTTCCAATTTGACAGAGTGATTTTGAGAAATTGAGGGGGAATAAATGGAGAGGAAAAGGGATTAGTTGGGGGCGGGGTTTGTTTGGAGCTTCTTTGAGGAATAGGGGCTTTTTCTCTGTTTCAAATGGGTCAGAAGAACTAGACTGACTCCGAGTTTTTCATTATGTTTTCGGCGGAAAATTTGGATTTCTCCATATCGTGTTCTTGAAACTGTACCTCACTGCAATTACTGTTGCAAAAATGTCAAATTAGATTCAGAACTTTTATTTTTTCATTAGATGCAATGAAAGAAACTTGAAACAAAACTAGGATTCTTAAAGTTATCCGATCGGCTTTTCACTTCACGCAATTTACAGATTGTGAGATGTGTTTTGAGCATGCAGATTATCAAATTGACATGTTGCTCTGTTTTAGGATGTTTTTGAAACAGAAAATTTGAAAAATGATAGTTTCGAAAGTTCTTTGAACACTCCCATATTTCTCAAATCCAAATTCCAGTTTCAAGGTTTTCGTATTCTGCTTCCAAACATCCAGTTTCTAATGGTGTTCTTCTCTAATCTTGCTCGTTATGACCAGTTTCAATACAAACTCATTTGTATGTTTTTCGCAGCAAGCCAAATCAATTTGAAAATCAACGGCGAATCAGCTTCATAACAAAATGCTCTGTTTCATCTCATTCTTGAAACTGTACTTTTTGGATTTCAGTTGATGAACCTGTACTAGTCGGGTTGTTCCATAATTTCATGTTTCAAAAAGGTTTCAACTATAGTTACACACTTCTTATTTCAGTTTGATGCATTCTTACACTTTGGCTCTTTTTCGCAAAAATGTTTCATAAAGTTCCAGTTTCAAGACTTTTCCATCACGATTGAATGCACCCGTTTTCCAGTACGTCTTCGCAAATTGGCGGTATTCATCCGGATGGAGGTTTTCATCTGTTTCAAAGAACCTGTTTATCTGTTCTGGAAAACCTTGCTTTAATTTGTTCTTGAAGTATCAACTCCGTGGCATTTGAAATTGAAATCGGCCCACTCGCCTGTTTCAAAGTCCCTATACCTCTATTCTAGTACACAATTTCTCAATTGACCTGCTTTCTGATCACCTCGCTCATTATTTCCACCTCGTACCAATCCTATCATTCCTGTTACACAGTTCTCTCAAATTTGGTGCTGTTATTGTTGTTACAATAACTATTAGACAACGAAATACGAAATGTCCTCAAATCCAAGCAATCCCAGTTTCAAAATCATAACATCCACAAGATTCGAGAGTCGTTTTTGATTCGCAAGCTCTGGACTGTTGCTCAATTCCCATATCCTTAGTTCAGTACGCTTGTTCCCAATCATTCCACTATTTCTGTTGCACATTGTTCTGAAAGTGCTTTCTGTTAGTTTCATTTCAATTCGTCCGGTTGTGTCATTTGTTCAAATCTGCTCTAAAAGTTCCACGGGATTACAGTCTATACTTTGTTCCTGTTTCACGGTCATTTTGAAGTTTTTTGAGAACATTTACAAGAATTAGAATCGTTGTATCCCGATTCTTCAAGCATCTCAAAAACTGTTTCAAAACCATGACATAAACCCTAGCTAGTTCCGTTCCAATAGTTCTACCCACTTGCTGTCAATCCATTCCCAATCCCCAATTCCCATCTCCATCCCCCCAATATTTCCTTCCGCTTCCAATCCCATCATCCCTTCATTGCCCCCTTCCCTCCATCCCCATCTTCCCATTCCTCAATCCCATCTTCCCATCTCATTTTTCCCCTCGATTCGATTGCCAATCGTCTCATGACCTCAACTTGATTGATCACTTTCTCACCTCGTCTTTTCTCTTTCTCTCGGCGCACATAATATCAATCAAAAGTCATTTGGTGCCAGTCTCCTGGAGCCATGGAATTGGGCGAAAAGCCAGGGACAAGAGGCTAATTGGTTTCTGGCATGTCTGTGCATAATTGATCTATTATTTTGAGGCCCTTTTTCATGTTTTTTGGCTTTGAAAACCCATTATTTTCCATGAATTTCCCATTTTCAAATGTGCTTTTGCAGATGAGATAGGCTATATTTGGTTTCTTCAACAAATCCGAACGAATTCATTGTTAGAAACAGGCAAAACCCCAATACATGATTGCTTGCCGCCGGTCTGAAGGTAAGTAGAAAATCTATCATTTGGGGATCAAAAGGGGTCTTATAAAAGTACTAGATGAAAAAGAAACCTTCTAGAACATAAGAAAGATTGCTTTCAGGTCAATGGGTGTTTTTGTGCGTCGCGACAACATCAAACTCATCACGAATCATCGACGATCAATGGGACAGCGGCAAGCAAAGCAACACATGCAGGTGAGGGAAATGGGAGATACTATCGAACATAACGAACATATTGGATGGGTTAATATGAATTGAGGAAATGTAGGGTTGCTGAAACAGTGAGAATTGCATTGGGGGAGTGGGAATTTGTGGGTTTTGGTTTAGAAAGAAAAATGTCTGGAAGATTGGTAAAACAATTTGTTAACAGTACTTGGCGGTAGTTTGAAACAGAAAGGTAATTTTGATTGCCAAAGAATAGAATTCTCGAAATCTGTTCTGTTTCAATGATTTTGTGAAAGTGAGAATTCTGAATACAGACGATAGAAGTAAGCACGAATTTCAGTTTTCCATGTTTTTGACAATCCTGAGCCATTTTTCTCAAGATTTCGAGAGGAAAACTGATAGGAACAGGGATTTGCAGCTCTATTTTAGTTGATTTTAACAGTTCGTTCAAGTCCACCACTGGAAATTACCTGCCATGGTGAAATTCGATAAGCAAATGAAACATGAAAAAAAGTGCCTTCAAATCATCAAGAAACAAGGAAATTTTGAGCAAACAAATTACAAATTGGTTTCTAAACTTTATTTCTACGAATGCACATTGAAATTTCAAGAACGTTCTTCTGTTTCACTGATTTTGTGAAACTGGGAATTCTGAATGAAGACGGTGAACATCGATGAGATCAAAATTGACCTGTTTTGTCATGAAATTCGTTTTTCCATGTTTTTTGATGATCCTGCACCGTTTTTCTTAAAGTTCAGTGATGAAAATTGATAGGAACAATGATTTGAAGCCGAAAACCAGTTGCTTTTACCGAAATTTTGCCCGTCTCAGATTAGCGATCATCAATTTTTGAGATATTCAATCAAGAACTGGAACAGTAAAAAAATTTTCCAAATTTCTTCAAAAAGCAAAGAAAGTTGGAGAGAAACCGTCTACGAATACTGTTCGAGATCTAATTTCTCTCTGATTGCTCTCAAAATAGCCCCGAAAAGTTGACCCAGAACCACTAAAACACCAGAAAATTTCGTGATGGTTACTGCCAGTTTCCACTTATTTTACCGTTTGTAGAGCAAATATGACGATACTCATATTGAAATTCCAAAAATTATCTCCTGTTTCAATGATTCTCTATAACAGTAGGTTCTAATTTGAGATGCTAGAGCCCATTTTCCTATTGGAAACTAGCACAAATTTGAGATATTCCGTATACGTCGACAAGAAATCGAACTTATCAAACCTAAATCTTCAAACCTATCATTTGAAACTGCAAAATTTTCACTGTTCCTCATTTCCCATGTAACTTTATCTTTCTTGCTGACTGTAATGGGCTCTTCTTCCAATGAAAGAACTGTGTCTTTTCTGTTTCACAAAGTCCAAATCATTCGGTTTTTTTGCTGCACTACATTGATATGCGGTAAAAATTTCCAGGCTGGCGTCAAACTCTATCACCAACGACATTACGCACAGGCAATCAACAAATGGAGGCAGTCTTTGAATCGGTTGAAGTGAGTTTCTAAACATAAACTACTGTTTCATGAGTGTCATGTAACTTGTTTATTTACTCTCTGGTAGTAGTTAGTACAGTGCAAATCAGGTTCTCTGTTTCGAAAAATGTCCTTTTCTACAGGCAAATTGAACCGTCAATAGCAGTCCTGAATCTCGGGTTCCTAATTCTCCAAAAAAACAATCCCCAACATAGTTTTCTTTCTTCCAGCAATGCCGAGGACCGTTTCATCACCCTTGGCTATCTTGCCCAAGCCCTCTGCGATCAGGGAGAATACGAGGGAATGCTCTCCTACGCCCTATCCCAAATGCAACTCGCCACCGATCAAAATGACTCTGCGATGAAGTGCGAGGCATTTCTAAACCTCGCCAAAGCTTATGAACGACTCGCAGACTTCACAAAAGCGTTACAATATGGGAAAGCATCGTTAGAACATCCATCAATGGATCCAAGGACTCCGGGTTATGCGCATTTGAGTGAGTCAAAGTGTCTCAAAGCGTCTTTGAGTGAAAACTGATAATTTCCCTTGTAGCAATAGCCCTAGCACATCTGGGAATGTCACAGTTTCAACAATGCCTCGAGAGTTTCGAGTCTGCGATGAATGTGGCGAACGAGACATCGGATCGATTGCTGGAATTGCAGATTTGTGTGGGATTAGGAGCGCTTTTTACGTTGTTGAGGTGAGTTTCAAGTTTTCTCTTGGAATTGATGAGTGCTAGAGCTGACTGGAAATGTAAGGAATCTGAAACAGTGAGTTGTAGAAACATCAGTGCATTAGACCTCACAGAGATTCTAGAATATCCAAACTGAATGAAACAGCAAGTTGTGTTTTCTTCATAACTGACAATTAGGACCCTGTTTGAACAAGTTTTCACCGAAAACAAGCAAATTTTGGAATTCAAACAAACGAAACCACGATGATCGCCTTGTTTCCTAAAGTAACTGTTTCATGAAAACTTCGAAACTGTTCTTTTATCTTATCTGTTAGTAATCCTAAGTTTCGAACAAAGTTGTGAATTTCTTGTTTCATCGAATGTTACTGTTTTCAAATTCTGCATCTACTGTGGATCAATGCTTCAAACAATCCTCTAAACTTGTTAGCATTTCGAAACGGAAGTCATTCAGCTTTCATAAGTTCTGACACAGCGGGCACTCGTTTTTCGTTAAGTTTTGAAGGTTTAACGACATTTTGCAGTATTTGAGAGACACACATTAGTTTTCAACAACTTTCAAAGTTTGTATGACATTTTTGAAACTGATCACTCCATCAGATTGGTTAGAGTCAGTATTTCTTGAGAAAATCGTACCATGGATCAAAACAAGCTCGCTAAAACTTATAGATAAGAACATTTTGAAACAGTGAATAACTTTTTGGGTTATGTAACCATTGTGTAACGCACCACCAATTCTATAAACCAGCTCGAGATAACTAAAAACATTCGGTAGACGCAGTGAAGATAGATACTCACAGTTTCATAAAGAACACTTGTGAAACCGTATTTTTGGAGTCTCATTGACCCTTTCAGTTTAGATTCAGTTGAAATTTGTGAATTGTAGCGGTCCTACAGCCATTTTGAATGGAGAATGTTGTTTCTCATGTTGTTGAGATGGAAATGTTCGCCCAATTGCACTATCATTGATAATTTTTACGAGGTTTCGAGAAAAAATTGGAACAGTAAAAAATAGAGTATGAACAGCTCTGAAAGTTTCGCTATTGCTGTTTGTAAGCAACTAGATTGTTATGTATTTAGAGAAACAGGTTTTTCGTTGTTTTGCAGATGATTAGAAACCAATACCGAGACCACGACGAGTACTGTTTCATGAATGTCCCCGGCCCTGACCCTTAATACCCACACACCCCGCTAAGCCTCTATCCATCATTAATTTTCTCGATATTTTTTTTTTCACGTCACTCGGTGACGTATAATAAATAAATAAATAAAATAAATAAATGCCATATGGCTTATGCAAGTTTTGAAACGGTAGTTTGTCGCAATCTTTCTGCACTCCATTGAAACGTTCTTGTCTGTTTTTCATGTGCTTTGTGATGGATCTTACCACGAAATAGTTCTCTGAACAATAGCCATCATCAGAGTTTTGGAGATCGAAACCCATACTCACTGTTTCATATCTAACACTTGTGAAACAGAGAACACTGTTTGAACAATTGTCGATCAACAGGCAACTAAAAATTTTGAAAACAAACTTGTGCTGAAAGTTGTTGTTCTTTTTGCAGTCTCTTTAAATCAAACAGAAGTATAAACATAGAAGATATTTGAATTTCAAAACAGTAAAGTTTACAAACAGTGTCTCTAATTGTAAGTCAAAATGACACGTTTCTCATTGCTTTTTATAATTCCCAGTTTCACTAAACTAACTTTTGAAACTGTGTTTTCCAACTTTCATGCGTCACTCTTCACTCGAATGTTCCAGAGACATAACCAAAGCCCTAATCTTCCTGCGAAACGCTCTTGCAATCGTCCAATCAGTTACTGTAGATGATGTTCATGCAAAGTATCGATGCCTGATCCTATATCACTTGTCAGTGGCTCTCCGGATAAAAGGGAGTCTGGTGGATGCAAAGGAGGCTTGTGATGTAAGCAATTAGGCATATGGGTCGAAAAATTGTTGTTTTTCTAGGAAGCATTGCAACTTGCAAATGAAATGGGGAATCGGGCGATTCATGCAAGGTGTATGTGCAGTTTAGCAGATATTTATCGAGAGTTGGGGGAGAGTGAAGCGAAGGAGACTATTACGGTGAGAAAAGAGGTTTTTACTCGTGGAAGCGACTAACTGAATTAGATTTTTTGATACTCTACATATGAATTTTGTGCAACAGTAACTTTTTCACAATTTGAAATTGACCTTCCAACTTTCAGAAATCCTGGGCCCGTTACGAAGACGCGTACCGAGTGATGCGAGGAGCCAATGACAAGATGGGAGAGGTTCGTTGATCAAACCACAAACCACATAAATCCACGCGGTTATGTACCTTCGAAAGAGCCCATCACATTAATTTTTATGAGCATGACCTGCTCGTAAATCTAGAATGATCGTTAGGGTTAGAGGATGGCAAATTGGTCTTGTGGAAAAAAGAAGAAAGGGGAAGAGGGATAGAGGGGGAGAACAGGAATCTGTGGGACGAAGAAGTGCAACAAATGAACTACCTAATAGGATAAACTTGATGATTTGGAGTTTGTGAAACAGAAAAGACACAGTTTCGATTCAATTGGAACAGTGAGGTTAAAAAGTGTGAGAGATATGACTCTATGATTGTTGTAATCTACATTTGTCAGATAAAACAAAAGTTTTGAAACAGAAAAAGAATGATACTGTTTCGTACATAACATACCAGAAAAGATCAATGAGTTACTCTAATTGAAATCATAGGCCACCTAGGGTTCACATTTTCTTTTCTAAATGCACTGATTAGAACAAGTGGAATAAGAAATATACAGCAACAACGTTACAAAAAACTGAAGAAACGGTGAATTTTGATGTGTTTTATTAAAAATGAAGTGGACCACGGTTCATTGGTAGACAATGTTTGGTTTTCAGTTTCACGATTTCAGTGAAACAGTCTTTATTCATTAGACTGCTAATCGGACCGTTTTTTGATAGGGAACTTGATGATTTGCTTGTGAGCCTTCCAATCCTTAATTTTTTGACTAGTCTGATCATTCAGAATGAACAAACCGAAAAGCGTTGTGAACCCGAAGTTTTCAGTTTCATGAGTTGGGTGAAACATTGACTTTTGTTAGATCACTAGTAACACCTACGCCATCTGATCGACTAGATAGCCTCTAGAGTAAACGGCGATAAAAACCATAATGAACTTGAGTGACTGAATGATAAAGCTGGTTTTACCAAAAACCTCGTCCAATCATCATAAGAAATTGATGTTCTGTTTCACGGTCCTGTTGAAACAGAGTTTGGTCCGTTGCTATTCAGTACGTATCTATTATCCATATAACTCAAAAGCAATATCGAACTTCTAGACTGATTTACTGATTCGATCATTTAGCACATGTTTTTAGAATAAAGAAACACTTATGTGATAGAAATCATCAAGACACAAAATGTTCAGTTTCATGGGTTAGTTGAAACATTGAGTTTTGTTAGGTCGCTAGTTTTCCGTTTCGTAGATGCATTTGAATAGTATCCAGAGTGATTAAAACAGTGTCTCACTTGGTTTTTAGAAATGAACAAGATTTTCGTGTCAGCTAAGCACATCGTGAATTGTTGCAAGAAAATACAAATCTGTTTCATGTTTAAGTTGAAACATTGATTGTTCAGTTGCTATTCAGTGAGTGAGAAGTCTAGTTTGCTCAAAATTGGTACAAAACATGTTCAGTTTCAAGTTCTAGTTGAAACATTACATTGAGAACTATCACATCACTAGACATTTCTTTACATTAGTGGCTTACGATTGAACAAGATGAAGTGTAAGAACGACACGTTATACAGAATGATACAAAAAAAACACCAGGGAATCTTTATCTTTCTCATTTTCCAGGTCCTAGTCCTCTCCTCCATGGCAAAAAGCGCTTCAGAATCTCGTTCCCATTACACCGGACAATGTGAGTGTCAAGCCATTCAACTCAACAAAAAATGCATTGAAATAGCGAATCAGATTGGGTGCAAGGTACTCAAATCTCATCAATGAACCTCCTAATCTTTGTCTAATTGCAGCACGTCGTTCTAAAATGCCACCTTCGACTCGCAGAGTTGTATTCCCAATTGAATGACGATGATTCTGAAGAGACTGCTCGACGGGCGGCCTCTAGACTCACTCAGGAAATGCAACTGTTTTGTAATTTCTGTGGACAGAGATATGGCTTGAAGGATGAGAGTTTGCAAGCGTTGAGATGTTCTCATATCTTTCATGAAAAGTAGGAGATTAGAAACGTAAATGACACTAGTTTGATAACTTTCAGATGTCTACACACCTATTTGCTGCAACGGCAAGATCAGAATTGTCCGAAATGTCGGTGTAGAGCGGTGCTGTCGGATAACATCTCGATTAGAAGCTCGATTGCGTCAACGGCAGATGTTCAGAGTCCTAGTAGTGAGTTGAATCAAAACATTTTTTATTATCAACTAGAAGTTTGGAACTGTTTTGTTCAAACTGTGATGAAACAGTGAAAACGTTGTCTGTTTCTCAAAAGCCAAGAATGTGTAAAGCTCAAAGTAGTTTTGATTCCACCGCTTCTCCGAATTCAAAACAAATGAGACTGATACTGTTTCAGAAAACCCGGATATCTATGTAGAAGCAATTTTGAGGCACCATTACAAACGATAGAGTTAGAATTTCAGAGTCTTACGCTCGTCACATCAAACTAACTATCAGCACGAGAGAATTTTTAGTTTTAATGAAACTGTGATATAGTTTGTTTTAGTTTTTAGACAGTGTACTCCTGTGATAGTCATGAAAACATTTTTAAAATGGAGTCCAAGGGGGTAGTGTAGTTTTCTGATCACAAAAAAAAATGTTTCTGAAACTGTAGAGAATTAGGATAGCTCTGCAGAAACAGTTTTCAATCACCGTCCATCCGTTTAGTTAAAAGTATACACAGAAAGCAAACACCAATAAGACCAACCCTGATTCCAGTTTCAATGAAACTTTGAAACAGTTTGTTTTGGGTTTTAGACAGTGTTTCACCTGAAACTTGTGGAAATGTGTTCCGAATGCATAGTGTAGTTTCTTGATGACAAAAAAGTATCAACCAAATCTGTAACAGTACCTAGTTTTCGAAGACAGAAATTTAGTTCTGATTGTGAGAAAAAGTTGAGAGAGAAACGAATAAGTGAAATAACAAATTCTCATGTGAGTTCCATGAAACAGAAATGTAGCACAATGAAATGGAAAGCAGCAGGTGCAATTTTTCGTCAATTCACTTCTCACTAAATTTTCATTGTCAACTCCGTCGCGCAATATCAAATTTTTTTTGAAAACGTTGTAATAAAAATGATGAAACAGAAAAAAAGCTCAAGTTTGTGATGCTCAAAAAAGTTGATATCGGGTTACTTCGAGTGTAGCAACTTCTAAAAACTTTCTGTAACAGTGAAAAGTTATCAGGTAAAGCCAAGGCAAGAGTTTGATCATTAGGCATTTTTTTCACTATTCTGTTTCTGTGAATATTTGAACGTCAGATATTATCAAAAAGTCACTAGACAATGAGATATCAAATCATTGTAACAGAAAACATTTCTCAAATTGAAATTACTGTTTCACTGAACTATCATAAAAACGTACGAATGGGTAAAACAATCTTTCGCAATCACTGAATACATGAAACAACATCTTTAAGACAGAGAAATTTCATAATTATTGTTCGGGTAGCGCCAAAAAATTAACTCTCCAAAAACTCCACGAAACTCGAACATTCCCTGAAACAGTATTTCATTATTCCAGCATCCTGGGCGCCACCCGGCGGAGTAGCCACTCCTCTCGTAAACGCTGCGGCTGAACTCGGAGACGTCACCCCTCAAGCCACTCTAACCCGCCGTCCTCCTCAACAACAAGACAAGATTCTTCGTGGCGCTGAAAAAGACATCGATCGAGTTGATAGAAGTTTGGCAAGACTCAAGTCGCAACAATCTGCTGCTGCTGCAGTGGCTGTCGCGACTCCAGAAGTGCCGTCTACGTCTTCTGGAGCTACTGACATCATGGCAACGTCTTCAACGTCTTCGGTGATTCAAGTGCATCCATCGAATGCTAATCATAAGCCTCCACCACCTCCAAGGAAACCGTGTTGTTCACAGGTACAGTTACCAAAATGAAAAAATGAGAAAAAATACAGTAACCCGAAAAATTTTAAAGGGACATGGTGTTTTTTGAAGAGTGGTCTCGCCACGAAATCGGGTTTTTTGGTGTTTTCTCGTTTCTGGGTCGATTTTTTTGGAGTTTTCTGGTAAAAACTGGAAGAAAAAAGGATTTGGAACATAGCATTAGTCAATTTGATCGGAATTAGTCAAATTTTTCGATTCGAATTTTGGGAAAACCCATTTTCGTAACTTTTCGACCTATAACACGAAATCTGAAAATTTGCTCTGAAAAACTCAAAATTTCCGATCAAATTGACTATTACTTAGCTCAGAATTTTATTTTCTATCCGTTTTTATTAACAAAAATCAAAAAAATCGTTTCAAAAACGAAAAAAACGCCAAAACCGCTGGCGGTTCTCACCACGAAATCAGGTTTTTTGGTATTTTCTCGTTTCTGGGTCGATTTTTTCGAATTCTTTTGGTAAAACCTGATAGAAAAGAGGATTTGGAACACAGCATTAGTCAATTTGATGGAAAATTTTGAGTTTTTCATAGCAAATTTTCAGATTTTGGGTTTTTGGCCTAAAAAACGAAATCTGAAAATTTTCAACGGAAAACTCGATGATTTTTGGTCAAATTTACTATCACTAAGCTCAAAATTGTCTTTTCTATCCAATTTTAACAAGAAAAAAGTAAAAAAACCGGTTCAAAAACGAGAAAATGTCGAAAAACTGAAAACGCCGAAACCGTTGACGGGTCTCGCCACGAAATCGGGTTTTTTGGTGTTTTTTCGTTTCTAGGTGGATTTTTTAAAACTTCTTGAATAAAAAACGATAGAAAAGACGATTTAAAACTTAGGAATAGTCAATTTGACCGGAAATTTTGAGTTTTTCATAGCAAAAATTCAGGTTTCGTGATTTTGGCCTAAAACACGAAATCTGAAAATTTGCTATGAAATACTCGACGATTTCTGGTCAAATTTACTATTACTAAGCTCCAAATTGTTTTTTCTATCTAATTTTATCAACGAAAATTCGAAAAAATCCATCCAGAAACAAAAAAAAACGCCAAAACCGTTGGCGGGTCTCACCACGAAATCGGGTTTTTTGGTGTTTTCTCGTTTCTGAGTCGATTTTTTCAAACTTTTTCGATAAAATCTGATAGAAAAGAGGATTTCAAACCATTTTCAATATCTAAAACACCCCAAAAACCTCTATTTTCCAGGCCGCACTCCCTCCATCGTCCATAGTCGCCCTGCCACCCGCAATGCCTCTCGCCGAAGACGGACCCCTTGTGATAACTCACACACCTACCGTTACAGACGTCTAATCGCCCTTTTTTATTCCTTATTTGTGATATTTGATAAGAAAAACTCAACAATTATCCGATTGCTAGGAAAATTTATCTGCCTTTCAACTATCTTTTAGTCCCTCGCCGACCCACCAGTTTCTTTCCTGCTCATTTTCACTTTGTCTTTTTTCACACCCTTTTTTTGAACTTTTCTGTTTCAAATTACCCCTAACTTTTTAAGAATTCTCTGAAATTAGTTCCATACTCATCAATTTTTCTAGATTCTTCCATTTTTTCAATGTTCTTCATAACTTTTTTCAAAATTTTCAATTTCAATCAGATCTCACTCATATTTTTCCATTTCTTTTTCTTATTATGATGCCTTTTGATAAAAATTTCAATTCAAAATAGCAGAAACCAAAACTAGAACCCAAATAAGATAACAAAAAGGATGACAAAGAGAAAAAAAAAGATTCTGGAGGTATGGGGAATTGAACCCCAGCCCTCTCCCATGCTAAGGGAGCGCTCTACCACTGAGCTATACCCCCGCTTGACACACTTCGGCGCCAAGGCGTAGAGGAAAAGGCGGTTGGCCGGTGTTTTTGGGGCCACCTGAGAATTGATTCGTATGTTGGTCATTTCGCGAGAGTCCCCACACCTTTCTGGTGTTGTCCCATTCACATGCCTCGTCAACGTGGCCCTGTGTGCGTTCGCTGCATATGCAAACGTCTTTCCCCTCCTGCGTCTCCTCTCTTTCTCCTACCCGTTCCTTTTCGAATTCACCTTTACTGGTTCTTTTCACACTGTTTTTGACAGAAGAAACAGCGTAGTTTTTTAAGGTAATGTCAGCGAACACCGCTAAACCGCTTCTTCCCGATGTTTTCGGTGATGTTCTGCGTTATGTGCCGATTGACAAGAGGTAAGGGGTTTTTCTTCTTTTCCAGTGGTTTTTTTTTCAAAGAAAAAAGAAGAGTTTCGCAGAATAAAGATGGCCAAGAAGATTCCCCAGCTCCGCGCAACTCTCAAGAAGACGCCATTTACTTTTTACTGTCCGGTCGAAATAAGAGGATTGCTTCGCTCGGAGGAAAAGATTTTCGTGAAAATTGGAGGGAAGAGGATCTCGAAGCGTGAATGGAACTCCAAAGAAATCTTCATTCGCTACCTCAAAAAATACCTGTTCCGGAAAGAGATCACCTTCAGAAAACTGACTGTTCACGTGAGGATAAACTGGAAAAAAAGAGACAAAAAGGAACTAATCACACATCTTCCAGTTTAATGGTTCTGGTTCCTCTGACTGGATCGGAGCGCTTCCAGCGGACATTGAATACCCAAAAATAGTGTGCCTGGAATACCTTGGAACTCGGAAACCAAATGATCGAGAGCATTTTCCGGGACTGCGTGTGGAAAGTGCTATTTTAGCAACTGGAAATAGAGGAACACTTGTCATTGATCCGGTGAGACCAGAGATGGGCGAGAGTGGCACCGTGGTGCCATGAAACTTTCACACTGTTAATTTGAAAGGCAGTGGGTGAAATTGAGAGACGCCGAGTCAGACGGTTGAGTAAGTACTGCACACAAGGGAGAGCGCAGAGAAACGAGAGAAAAGTCACAAACTCCAGTTTTTCGACGTTTTCTTCTGTCCTAAACGTTCGATTGATGGAAAAAATATGCAAAATACTTGATATTGAATGAATATCACTCGGAAACATGCTAAAAACCTGAAAAATAAGGGAAAAACCACTTTTCTGACTTTTCTCTCGTTTCTCTGCGCTCTCCCTTGTGTGCAGTACTTACTCAACCGTCTGGCTCGGCGTCTCTCCATTTCACACACTGCCTTTCAAATTAAAGGACCCGTCCGGGCAAAAATTCGTGAAAATTCTGACAGTGTAGAAATGTCGGAGAGGGAAAATTTAGTTAATCCCCAAAATTCCAGAATTTATCGAGCTTTCTCCGATTTTTAGCGATTTTTTCAATGAGCTTTTGCTGTTCATCGAAAAACACAGTTTGCAATGCAAACGCGCTCTATGGACAAACATTTTTTAAATTTTGTTTTGGCGGGAAATTTTTTTTTTCGATTTTTTGTCGCCTTTCCATTTTTTTGCTTGTTTTTCCAAATGTTGAAGACTTTTTCTAGGTTTTTTCGTCTCCGCAAGCTAAAATTCCTAGAAAAAGTCTTCAACATTTGGAAAAACAAGCAAAAAAATAGAAAAACAAAAAAAAATCAAAAAAAAATTTTCCCGCCAAAACAAAATTTAAAAAATGTTTGTCCATAGAGCGCGTTTGCATTGCAAACTGTGTTTTTCGATGAACAGCAAAAGCTCATTGGAAAAATCGCTAAAAATCGGAGAAAGCTCGATAAATTCTGGAATTTTGGGGATTAACTAAATTTTCCCTCGCCGACATTTCTACACTGTCAGAATTTTCACGAATTTCTGCCCGGACGGGTCCTTTAACAGTGTCAAAGTTTGGGTGCCACAAAAGACGCAGCTCGCCCATCTCTGGGCGAGACTTTTTTTTAAAGTTGTTATCAATTTGAAATACAAACTTTCAGATCAAAAACGCTCGTCGCTTGAGAATTGACTTTCTCGGAGAGAACAGACTGAACTCGCTGAGTCACTGTCAAGCAACCCACCTCACAATTCGTCGAGGACGCAGCCTCGATCCAAACATCTTAGATAAATTTGCCACTGGGAGAATGGAGACAGGATCCACACTGGAGTGGATGGGAGAGGAAGATTGCAAAACTCAAATCGAAGAGTTCCTGCAGAAGTATCCGTGTGACAAGGTCGAGGGAGAAGAGGGAAAGTGAGTTGTTTTAGCCTAACTTGAAGAGTGGATTTGGTTGTTTTCAGGGTAAACTACGTCCTCAATTTCCCCAATGGAACCAAGTTGTCAATCTGGGTCAAGGAGAACGATCAGCAATGGGAGTTCCTGAATTTGGAGATTCTTTGAGCTACGTATTCTGAATAGTACAACCGAAACCGGTTCCCTAACCCTGTTAACATCTGTCCGGTTTCTTCAATAAAACTTGTTCAAAAAAGCATTAGAACATTAAAAAAAGAAACAAAAGAATGCAAAAAGATTCTGGAGGTATGGGGAATTGAACCCCAGCCCTCTCCCATGCTAAGGGAGCGCTCTACCACTGAGCTATACCCCCGCATGACACACTTAGGCGCCAAGGCGTAGAGGACAAGGCGGTCGACTGCCGCTGCGGAGAAATTGTTCACACTCTGCCTGTGTGTTGAGTGTGTACCCAACACCCTAAATTTCGGAGTGTTTTTTTCAAAACATTCTAAAAAATCGCAGAAAATTCCAAAACGTCTAAAAAACATTGCATTCAAACGGGAAAACCCTCTTCTGTATTGCAATAAATTAGAAACCTTCAACTTCCCATTCCCACCTACTAACCTCTCCAATTTCCGTCTTCCGCCTCCATTTCCATGTCAAGGCCACTTCGGCGTCTCTCCCGCAATAACACTGTTTGCGCGGAGAATTGAGATTCACATCTAATTCTTCGTGTATTTCCATTCTCTTCTCATTTCAAATAAGAAGAGTAGCATTGAAATGGCGTTTCCTCCATTCTTGGAGCCTGAAGATGAGTCATTGATAAGTCCCTCGGAGCAGAGGATTCGAAGATTGGTTTCTTTGATTTTCCGGTTTTCGATAGCGGTTTTTGCAGTTTCACATTTGTTTGATTTCATGTTTTCAAGGTGAGGTTTTGATTTTTTGGAAATTATCTTGTCATTCACTAATCACTCATTTTCAGCATTTGGATGCACGGCTATGTCTGGACACTCAATCTCCCTATCGACTTGGTTATGACTGATAAGCCAGCCGGAGCTCTAGTCCGACATCAATTGGATAACATGGGAAACATGGAAAGGACTGTACAAGCTGTTCTTATCGTCATTGCTGTGTTGATGTTGTTGTTGTGAGTGTTTTGTTTGGATAAGATCACAAACTGAATGATGCAAAAAATTGGATTATAAAAAGTGTGGGTGAAACAGAAAAAAGAAGTAGAACGATTTCTGTTTCATTGGAAATGCAAAGTCGGAGATATTTAAGAGGCATTCCGTATTATTTCCGAAATGTACTGAGCCTAGCGCCGAAAGTTGTTACGATTTCTGAAGTTTTGTGATATAACTATGACCCCTAGAGGGTAGTTTACAAAAAATATGTTTTTTTCCCAAATGGTCCCTGTACCCTCCCAGGACCCCCCTCAAAAGGTCCCAACTTTGAAAAAAAATAAAAAATTTCAAAAAGTTTCTGGAAGCAAGAAAACATCATTTATAGGTTTTATGCCCACATTTGCGTGTTTTATCTTGTTTTCAAGCTTCTGAAACACCGGGAACTGTCCTAAATCACTTTCGCACTTTGGTTTTTTGAGCTTTTCTCAAAAAAAAATCATAGCTGAACATCCTGAAATTATTTTTATCGTAAACTACGTTCCAAGACGCATCGAATGGTATATTGAAATCAAAAATAAAAATAACCTAATTTGACGAAAAATCCACTTAAAAATGTACCACTTCGAAAATCCAGAAAACAAACTTTCTCATTTTTTGTCAAAATCTATTTTTTATAACAGATTCTGGTAGAAAATTGTCTCTAGATCATTTTCGTAGTTGACAACTTTTCGATTGCTCGTTTGGTTCTTGAGTTATGAGCGTTTTCCCGAGACGCGTCCGATGTTTAGCGCGGCGGCCGGTCGGTCGGTGGGCGGCAAGGGCAAGTCGGCGCTCAAAAGTGGGGTGTGCAAGATTGGCCATAACTTAACGGCCAAGCAATATTTTGACAAACGGTCAACTACAAAGTTGTAGCTCTGGAAATAAGCTTTTCAATGATGTTAATTGTTGTTTGATTTTATATAAATGCAACAAGTTATACATTCAGAAACTTGACAAAGTTCTGTTGATTGTATACAATCGCAGGTTTGATAAATTTGTTGCAAAATAACACCATTGAAAAGCTTATTTCCAGAGCTACAACTTTGTAGTTGACCGTTTGTCAAAATATTGTTTGGCCGTTAAGTTATGGCCAATCTTGCACACCCCACTTTTGAGCGCCGACTTGCCCTTGCCGCCCACCGACCGACCGGCCGCCGCGCTAAACATCGGACGCGTCTCGGGAAAACGCTCATAACTCAAGAACCAAACGAGCAATCGAAAAGTTGTCAACTACGAAAATGATATAGAGACAATTTTCTACCAGAATCTGTTATAAAAAATGGATTTTGATAAAAAATGAGAAAGTTTGTTTTCTGGATTTTCGAAGTGGTACATTTTTAAGTGGATTTTTCGTCAAATTAGGTTATTTTTATTTTTGATTTCAATATACCATTCGATGCGTCTTGGAACGTAGTTTACGATAAAAATAATTTCAGGATGTTCAGCTATGATTTTTTTTTGAGAAAAGCTCAAAAAACCAAAGTGGGAAAGTGATTTAGGACAGTTCCCGGTGTTTCAGAAGCTTGAAAACAAGATAAAACACGCAAATGTGGGCATAAAACCTATAAATGATGTTTTCTTGCTTCCAGAAACTTTTTGAAATTTTTTATTTTTTTTCAAAGTTGGGACCTTTTGAGGGGGGTCCTGGGAGGGTACAGGGACCATTTGGGAAAAAAACATATTTTTTGTAAACTACCCTCTAGGGGTCATAGTTATATCACAAAACTTCAGAAATCGTAACAACTTTCGGCGCTAGGCTCAAGGCCTTCACTAAAACTTTGGAAGTAACACGGAATGCCTCTTAACATCTAACATTGCGAAACGTTGATTTTTTGGCTCTGTTCCAAAAAAGAGGGATATAAGAAAAAAAGAGGGATTTAGAAAAAAAAGAGGGATTTAGAAAAAGTGAGGGAAATGTAAACCCCTTTCATCCAGGAATTGGTAAAAATAAAACTTGGTAACTTTTTGAAGTCTGTTCGTACAATACCGTCAACTGTTACAGAACATAAATTTACAATGAATGAGCCTTTTAACAAGATTTGATAAAGCTGTTGATGAGTACAGAACGAAGGTTTGTGTTTCTAGTAGGTCACAGACTATGTACAAAAGGAAATTCCAAGTTTTTCTTCCTTAAAACCAATTTTTCTGTTGAAAAGTGGACTACGTGTGCTACCAATTAGGAAACCTAAACAAAATGTCGGGGTCATAGTTTATGTTCCCCTCCAACTTCCGACCATAAATTACTGACTTTTTCAAAATCCCTCTTTTTCCGCTATATCCCTCTTTTTTTTCTAAATCCCTCTTTTTTTTCTAAATCCCTCTTTTTTTTCAAAATCCCTCTTTTTTTTCTAAATCCCTCTTTTTTGGAACAGAGCCGATTTTTTCTGTTATTTCGTTGTTTTTTCCACTTTTGAAGCCAAATGGATATCAAAGCATTAGTTTGAAACACAGTCTCGTGGAAAATTCATCATAGTCTTCTAGAATTGAAACAGTTACCGTTTCAAAGCTAACATTTCACAATTTCAAGATCTTCATAACTAGTGTGTTTCCTTTCACTGATCCCTATCAAACCTCTCATTTTCAGAGCCCAAGGCTACGCCTTCCATCCCGGTCAAAACACATGGCATCTCTTCAAAATCTCCTCTGTCGTTGGAATCGTTTGTGGGTTCATTCGGCCCATGCAGGTAATTGAAAAATTCCTTCTCCCCTTTCATAAATCTTATCTTTCAGCTGCAACAGAGATTCTTCTCAAGTCTCCATGAAGGATTCTACAGTTACTTTATGTTCTTCATTATCTCGTTCATTTTGACGTTCCGGTTTGATGAGAAGTTTGCAAAAATAGGAGGAGTGGAGGCGAAAGGAAAAGAAGAAACTGTTTCAGAAGTGAAGAAAAGCAAAGAAGAGTTGAAGAAGACTAATTGACCTGTAAAGTTAGAACTATTGGGAAAACTTTATCGTTTTGTTGCTAATCGGGTATTTTCATGATAAATTGATTGATAAAGTTTACTGTTTCTTTGAAAAAGCACAAACATACAGTAAGGCGGTGTCCCGGCTTTGATTATCAAGCGAATTGATTCGAATTGTTCAGTAACTGCAATTGACGCAGGGATTTGGCCGTGACGTCCTGAATCCTGGGTTTCCTGATAGAAAAGATTTAGAACTCTAGGTTTTCAATCAAAATAACTAACCTTTCCAGCTTGTTCTTGAACTGTGTAGAGGTCTCTTGGGGTTTCTGAAAGATTAGAATGAGAATTCAGTGGTTTTCTCAATAGCAACTGACCTTTTAAGTTTCTTTTTGAAGTTCGCATCCACGAGTGACCTGAGGGCCAAGGCCGAGAGGTCCTGCTGACTGCAGTCTCGTTTCTGCTTCTGTCTCCATTGA
>LR537795.1:299742-395318 GCA_900883565.2 Caenorhabditis panamensis | reverse complement strand
CAATTGTTCATGAACAATGTTCATGAACACCTCGCTATGTGCACTTGCTTGTTGTTGTTGTTGTTGTGTCCCTTTCCCTCTATATGAATAATAATCCCTTTTGGTTTCGGAAACCTTATGCAGTATCACATGCCCTATAATCCACTCTATCCCCGCTACCTCATTAGTGGAAGGCTCTCGGGCTCGCGGAGCATGTCACCTGCTCCGCGCGCCTGAATCCTATAATTTATCAATAAGCCCCGCCCCTTTCTCCATTTTCACACACTATTTCCTTTTCTCTACCTGGATGATTGTCTGCCGTCTCTGTTTCTCTCCTGTTGACAGCTTCAGCTCCACGGTTTTTCATACTCCTTTTCAGGGTCGTCTGGTGATGACCGGTGTCTTTATTTCTCCGAAGTTCTAACTTATTACTCTGTTTTTCATTCATTATCTAATCATTTTTGTAGTTATCATAGTGGTAACAATGTGAAAAAGTGAGTTAGAGTTTATTAAAATTTTTTTCAAAGTCATTTTCCAGGAATGTTGCTTTTCTGGAATTACAACAAAAGAAACGCAAATTCCAAATGTTCCATCGCATTAGAGCTAGTTAAACTTCTGCAACATTCGAAGAACGGTGAGTATTGTGTTTTAAAAAAATCATGTTTTTTTTCTGAAAATAAATGTTTTTCAGATTGTTAAAATGCTCAATGTTTCCTACTAGTAGAAAGGACAAGTGACCACTATTGGAATGTTTTGTTTTATGAGTTAATGGAAAATACTGTAAGTAAACTAGTTTTTTTTTCAATTGATTGGCTTTGAATAGGGGGTACTGTAGCTTTACGAAATCCTATTTTTTAGGGAAGAGTCCAAGGCAAGTCGAAGCAAGAATAGAGAGATGGAAGTAGTAGAAGATGAATGTAATGAATTCGGTAAAGTCCAAGCAGCACTATGTAAGGTACAGTAATTACCTCTTTTTCTAGTGTTACAATACTTTATTTTAGAAATAGGAGCTTATCAGAAACAATACACCTCAATGTTGAAGAGAGAATTTGGAAGCAGCAAGATAAGAGTTCTTAGAAACACAACTGCTGAAGAAATCAAATTGAGCGGAGTTGAGCACGCCATGGTATGGATAAAAGTCTTCCCTGACAATGTCTGCAAAGAGTGACAAACGGGATTTTTACTAATCGTAAAGACTCTTTTTAACATCCGGAACTTACATTTTACTTTCAGTCAACTCCGGCTGATGACAAAGAGGATGTAGAAAAATAGAAGTTGTTTCAATGAACTTGTCAAAAACTCCACTAGTTTTGTTGAAAGAGTTCAACTGGAAAAAGTACGAATAAATATTTTTTTAATATTAAAAATACAAAATATGTTTCCAGTTTTCTGATTCTCAAAGAATCACTTTAAAGTTTACAGGCAATTTTTTTGGACAATTTGCTACCTAGAAAGGGTTTTACAGGGGCTAATAGAACGTAGACCCTCTTTTTTAGAACCTCGCAAAAAAAGTCGATGCGATCGTCGTTTAGTGTCATTGTCTGCTCCTCCGAACGCGTTTTCTCTCTCTCCTCTATCCCCCTTGACCCCGAAAAACACCTCATTCCCCTTCCCCACATTGGCTTGTCTGGTGACGGGCGTTGTATCGATTTTTCCGTGGTTTTTGAATGATGTTCTAGTCATTTTTTTCGTATAGTCAAGTCTAAAAATGTTGAAATAAGGTCATCCCATGTAACCCTTCTTGGCCTATCTGATGACGGGCGCCGTTTTTATTTTTCTCATGTTCTTTATACAATTCTAATTGGAAAAAAGTCATATTTTATTCTAGTCAACACTAAAAATGTGATTAGAAGGTAAGGAAAATTTTATGAAAGAAGTAAAAAATTGGAAAATTGTTTTTTTAGTGTTATGTGTACTCAAACATATCCTTGAAGATGCCTTTCTTCAAATCGGAGGACGAGACACGAGGGAAGATTTGGAGGTTTGGAACCTCGTCTTCTTCGGCGAATACATTCGTCTAAATGCGAATGAAGGCGTTTACAAGTCGTGGGTGCGAGTTGATCAGGAATCACCAACTTCTCAATGGTCGTGCTGTAATGATGATGTGGAAAGCAGAGCAGGGTACACATTTGCGACTGGACATCTATAATGTGGCAGCCTTAGTGTTCAAATGGATAACTCTATCAGCGCAACGTATGATTTACCTCGTCACCTTCATCTAAAATATTTTTCTTCAGATAACCATTCGCCAAATGAACTGCGACAAGACCTACAATCAATCGACTGCTCCTGATACCTATTGCACGTAATGACCATTTTGTGTTAATGCATGCTGGACTGGATCTGAAAGAAATGCTGTTTTCCAAGTGCAAGAAAAGGAGTGAGGAAATTGAGAAGTTTGCCAAACTTTGCTAGGAACATTCGTCAACAAATCGAAGTTGAATGTAGAAAAAATTTGAACAATAAATGTTTTTTTAAATCACTGTGTTTCTTGATTTTTTACATGAACATAACAAAAGATTGAGCATTTCAAGTTCTAGAAATAGAAATGCACTTTTTCTCTGTTTTGATTCCCAAGTTAACACAGAAAAAAAACCGCGACGCAACAGCAACGCACCCAACAGGAATTTCACTGATTTTCAAAACATAGTAAATAAATCATTTCAACAGCAAAAATTGAAAATTTACTATGATAAAAAAGGAAATTGTCTGCTCTACAACTTTGTAGTTAACAACTTTTTGCTATCTTTTTTGGTTCTCAAGATAAAAATAGAGTTTCAAGACCCCCTGTTCACCTACAGTAATCCAAGGTCCCTTCGCATTTTTGTTGTGTACCTCTTCCACTATACGAATAATTATCTTTCTTGAAATCTCATGCGGCGGTATCACATTCCCTATAATCCACCCTTCCCGCTACCTAATTAGAGGCTCCAAAGCTCCACTGCTCGCGGAGCATGTCACCTGCTCCGCGCGTCTGAATCCCATAATTTATCAATAAGCCCCGCCCCTTTCTCCATTTTCACACACTATTTCTTTTCCTCTACCTTGATATTTCTCTGCTGTCTCTGTTTCTCTTCTGTTGACAGCTTCAGCTCCACGGCTCTTCAGTCTCCGTTTCAGGGTCGTCTGGTGATGACCGGTGTCTTTATTTTTCCGAAGTTCTAACTTATCAATCTATTTTTTATTCATTTTCTAATCAGTTTTGTTATTATGCTAGTGATAACAATGTGAAATTGTAAGTTATATTATATTGAAAGTCCTTTCTAAAAAATGAGGTTTTTTACAAGATTCCCAAGAGTCGAAGTGAAGTTGCTCATCAATTTTTGGGTACACTCTGACAATTGTTTACAAAATGATGGAGAAGAAATGCCTTACAGTGAGTTTAAAAAAACCTTCGAAAAAGATAATGCTATTTTCACAATCAGAGACGAATTAACCCCAAAGTCAAGGCCTGCCACATGGTTGTGACTCTCAATTACTTCCCAAGACTCAGATTCTAATTGAAGGCTATTTACCCGGAACAACCTGATTTTTTTCGACAGTTCATGGCAAGATTGTATGGAGTTAGAGGAAAAGAAGGTACAGAAGATCAGCTTGATAGTGTAGAAAAAATATAATCATGTTTTCAGTAACACTATCCATCCAATTGGAGGACTAAATGCCGTTCAATCTCTTGCATACAGTGTTATCTATCTCCTTGAATTCGCAACTAATCGAAGTTCTGGATCATGTAAACAAAGAAGACAAAGAAAAGCCCGAGTAAGTAAACTGGCATGTTTTAAATCACTAATGTTCCTTTTGTCAGAGAAACAAAGATGTTGACTGCAGTTGGAAGTATTGCATCGGACCAGTACAATTAGTGAAATGGAAATTGTTTACCGTAAGTGAATCCCCGCTAATTTTGTAAACCGTTATAACAATATCAATTTCAGTCCTGCCCATGATTCTTCTCATCAACGGACCCCACAATTAGTTAGAAATTTTATGAATATTAATTTCACCAGATCACTCTCTCACTTGATTATAACTTGAGCATAGTTGTTGGATTACTTGGCAAAATGAAAATTGATGAAAAATGGATTTGGAAATATGATTACAGGAATCTGATATTGAAAATAAATCAAAATTACTTTTTTTGGCGTTATGAATTTTTTTACAAGGCCTAATAGAGCCTTTCCTCTCCTTTTCAGACCTGCAAAACTTCCAGGATTCTAGGAGCTTCCAGCCACAACAGATTTTCAAAACAGTCCCCTTCTTCCCTCCGTTCTGCCCAACCGTCTCTCCATCTGCTCCTCCACTCCCGTTCTTTCTCTCTTCCATTCGACTCGGCCCCGAAAAACATCTCATTTCCCTTACCCCCTTTGGCTTGTCTGGTGACAGGCGTTGTATTGATCTTTCTGTGGTTTTTAAAAAATATTCGGGTAAATTTTTATTCTAGTCAACGATCGAAAAATGTGATAATAAGGTAAAGGAACTTTTAGAAAATCAATTACATGAAAAACTTTAAAGACAGACGTTTTAGTCCCAATTCGAGAACATTCGCCGTCAGTCGTGAAACAACCTTAGTGCGCTGGTAAGAAAAAATTATTGAGTTATAAGATATAATCAACAAGATTTTCAGTACATTGGAAAGCCCAAGGATGTCCCATACCAAATCCAGTACAAGTTCATCCAATTGGTCGACGAGATCATCGAGCTTGGAAGACGTCCGTACAACGTGACGGAAATGGCCCGCAATTGCACACACCTTCACGTTGTCCTCTACTGCATGACTCTGGTGCGGTGAACATGGGGAAGAAAATCCAATTGGTAAGTTCTCCCAAAGATTTTACAAGAGTCTCAATATATTCTTTCAGGAAGTGAAGCCGGATCGCGATCAATTCCTTGTCCCACTTTCGAGGCTGTAGCCGAGCAGATGAACTTTGATGAGCCAGACTACGAAGGAATTCTCAATGTCATCAAGCACATTGTGCCTGACTTCGTGGAGGGTAGAACTTGGGACTGGAAATGGAGTAACGGCATGTACACTCTTGTTTAGACGTCTTGACTACATCAGTTCAGTTCTTTTGATTACGCGTCTTCTTTTGCTTCCTTTCCGTCTGTTTATTGACCCCAACATCTCTGAAACCGTGTTGTTTCCCCAAAACTGATCATTTCAAGATCTTCTGTTCCTTGTTTTTCAAAATAAAGTTCTAGACTAGACCAGATCATTCAGAAGTACAAAAATAAAAATTGATTGAAAAACATTCTTTATTTTGAAACTATGGCTACAGGGACCATTGGAAAACTTAGAAAAAATTTTTTTGGCTTAAAGAATTTTCAGATTACACACATTTTAGGATCGTCTGCTAACAGGATTTTTACAGGGCCTACCAGAGCCTATACTCTCCTTTTTAGACCCTCAAAAATCCAGGGTTCTAGAAGCTTCCAATCACACCAGATATTCAAAAGAGCTCCCCTTCTTCCCTGAGTGCGGCCCAACCGTCTCTCCATCTGCTCCTCCACCTCCGTTTTCCCTTTTCCCCATTCCCCTCGGCTCCGAAAAGCACCTCATTTCCCTTACCTCCCCTTGGCTTGTCAGGTGACGGGCGTTGTATTGATTTTTCTGTGGTTTTCAAAAATAATATTCTAGTCAATTTTGATTCTAGTCAATTCTAATCAAAAAATGTGATAAAAGGTGAGGGAATATTTAGAAAATCAATAATAAGAAGGAATTGCTTATTCAGGTTACATCAATTGATGTACATTACAAGTCGACGAGCTTTCGTATTCGAGATTGCCTCAGTTATGATCCGACGTTTGTACCTACAGTGAGTTCCAAAACTGCAATGACGAATTTTACTTTTTCTCTTCAGAACCGTTATTTTGTTGAAGACATGGAGAGGAGGACACCGACACCACTTGCAAATTGCAATCCCGAAGTCAGCTGTAGCTGATGAACTCTACCAAGCGCTCATTATGGAAGTTGATGTGATTGGAAACAAACGAATTTCGACGGAATTCTTCCTCTTGAAAGCTTTGACCGAGAACATCTTGGTTCAACAATCTTCACGCTTTTGAACCGGTTCTCTCGACCCAGAAAACATACATTGAAACTTTTTCTCAAGTAAGGAAACTATTTGAAAAAGCATTCTACGCTGCAACTGGAAACGAATGGAAGAACCGTCATATCTACGAAAAGATCCCGCATCTTGGCTTATGAAGACCCGGTTAGACAGTTTCTTTGTCATATCAACGACCACAACATTCAAACCAAGAACTTCAAATCAAAGCTTGAATACCATGGACAATTGGCTTTTCGGAGGATGACTGTATTGATGCATCCAACATCCATTACTCCGTCGACACAATTCCTACTGAATTTGGCAGTACTGTCATTCTCAATACCAAAGAAAAAGTGGACTAATCTTGATTTTTTACCCAACTACTCTTTTTTTAAATTTTTCAATAAATCCGTTTTAATTTAAAAAAAATCCTGTGTGTATTTTGATTTTCTAAACTTTGAAAAAATATTTTCTAGAATTGTCTGCTAACAGGGTATTTACAGGTTCTATTAGAGCCTATACTCTTCTTTGCAGACCCTCAAAAACCCAGGATTCTAGAAGCTTCCAACTACAACAGATTTTCAAAATAGTCCCCCTTCTTCCCTCCGTTCTGCCCAAATGTTTCACCATCTGTTCCTCCACTTCCGTTCTCCCTCTCCCCCTCCCCCTCGGCCCCGAAAAACACCTCCTTTTCTCTTACCCTCCTCTGGCCTGTCCGGTGACGGGCGTTGTATTGATCTTTCTGTGGTTTTTAAAAATAATATTCTAGTCAATTCTAACTCAAAAAATGTGATAAAAGGTGAGGGAATTTTGAGAAAATCAATTACAAGAAAAACTTAGGAAAACAAGAGTTTCACAGTAGAGCGTTTTGGACAAGGTTCTTGCGTTGCATCGAATTCAAATCAGGTGAGACTGTCGCTGAAAAAAAAATAACTTTCAGAACATATTCTTTCAGAATATTCCTGGAATGCTCAAAAGACCACGAGAGCAAGCACCTGGTTCTGATACTCTTGAATATAAGCGTCTATGGATGAATACAAGAGAGAATAATTGCTAATGTTGCTGTTAATGGTTGAACTGGGAACTCTTCATTTGCTCTTGATTATTTAAATTTTCTTTATTTTATTTGTATCACGATTATTGAAAATGAAATGTTCTGAAACATATTTGTACTTTAAAAATAACTTTGTTTTGCAATCAAATTATTTATCAATGCTTCACTTTATGACTTTAAATTTTTTAAATAAAAAATTTGTAATTAAAAAAAACTCTGTGTATTTTGATTTTCTGGACTTTGGAACTCCAATCACCATCTCTTATCACTAGTCTAATTTGGTTCCGGAGAGCAGGAGAGCACCGTCATGTTGGGAAATAAGAAACTCCGGTTTTTGGCGCCCTTTTAGCTATAAAACCATGTCATTTTCCCTGCTTATCAGCTAATTTTCCATGTTGCTCCGTCTATTTCTCTGCTCTCTCCTGGTTTCTCGGGTTCTCTCAGTTGCCACGTGTCATGGAGAAGAGAAATTGGATCCTAGTGGGAAATAGTGAGTTTTGGGATTTTTTAAAAATTTTTTGAAGCTTTTTTCAAAATCAGAAAAAATTCAGAAAATTTTTTTGAGATTTTTGAAGATTTTTTCTGAAGCTCTGTGGTAATTTTACGAGCAATCAATGAATTTTTTAAAATCTTTCAAAAATTCAGGATCAATTTTAGGATTTAAAAAATTTTCAACACTTTGAAAACCACTTTTTCCAGCTGCTACATCCTAAACCGAGGCTTCAAAAATTTCCATGACGCTGAAAAAGCCTGCCATGACTATGGTGGCTATGCTCTTGCTTCAGTGGCTAATATGATTGATAATAATTTTTTGTACAGTAAGTAAACTTGTTTTAATTGAAAAAAAAAACAAAATAAGAAAAATTTCAGAAATGGCTTCAAATTCTAACCTTTTCGTCAATTATTTCTGGCTTGGGCTCACTGATATGACTTCTGATGGTTCTTGGCAATGGATTGATGGATCAGATATGGATTTTATGAACTGGTCTCCAGGTATAAAAAGTTTTTGGAGAATTTGAAAAAAAAAATATTTTTTTTGAATTTTGAAAAACTTGAATTTTTTTTCAATTGTTTTCATAGTTAAAAAAAAAACAAAACAAAACATGTTTCAGTCTCCAACACGAGTTACTGTGAACCATGCAAAACTCCGATATAAATTTTTTTAATTGAAAAAATTTTTAAACTCAAAAAAAAAATTTGAATTTTTTTGAATTTCAAAAAAAAAATCGAAAAAATTGAAATTTTCTGTAATTTGAAAAAAAAACAAAATATTCTACAGTATCCAGCACGGGTTACTGTGGCGCTATGCAGAATTCCGATGGAAAATGGATAACCCAACCTTGCACTCAAACTTTTCCATTTTTCTGTTATGGACGGGCCCAGGGAGCTCCAACGGATCCGCCAACTCGTAAGTAATTTTGAGATGTGTTTTTAGGTGTTTCTAACAAAATTTTTGCTTATTTTTAGCCCCAAAAACCACAGTAATCCCCACAAGAAAAGAAGAAGTGATGATGAAGTTTATGGCGGATGCAGAGTCTTTGGGAGACCCAAATACTGATCAGAATGCCTTGAAATTTTATAATAATGTGAGAAAAAAGGTTCAAAAATCTATTTTTTTATTGGTAGTTTAGGAACGAGAATTCATCCGTGCAGTTACTGATCAATTATTTGCAAAACCAGCTGATAACAATAATGTGTGCACTTTTTACATGCACCCGGCGTTTTATGGATGGAGTAAGTTATTTTCAGCTTGAAAATTAGCTTTAGGAGCAAGAAATTTACCTTTAAAACGATGAAAACTAACTTTTTGCTGAACAACAACACTTCCGGAAAGTGGAGTGTCGTACTAAAAAGTATGGGTACACAAATCCTTTGATATCTCATAAACTAGAAGAGATATTGAAAAGTTGTCAATTACAAAATTATAGATCAAAATAAGGACTATACTTTTGTAGTTGACAACTTTTTGCTATCTCTTCTAGTTTCCGAGTTATCAGTCAAAACCCGCTTTCTCTAAACAACAACACATCCGGAATAGTGGAGTGTCGTACTGAAAAGGGGGGGGATAAATCCTTTGATATTTCAGAAACTATGAGAGATAGAAAAAAGTTGTCAATTACAAAGTTATAGAATAAAATAAGGACTACATTTTTGTAGTTGACCACTTTTTGTTTTTTCTAATTCTAACTTTGATATTGACAAGATAAAAAAACCGTTTTTTTATAGGCGGGTTGAAGATTTTGCCCTCTAACTCTTGAACCAAAAAAGATATCAGAAAGTTGTCAACTAAGAAAATGTTCCTCATACTTTTTTCTACAAGATAAAAATGTCTAAAATTTTTTAAAAAATTATTCCAGCCCAATACGAACAACAATTCGACTACAGTCCTGCCTGGAGTCAACGTGAATTTGACAGCTTGCTCGAGGGAAATGCTTGGGATCAGGGGAAAACAGATCATGCTTATAATATCACAGAGTGAGTTTTTAAGAGTTGAAAACAACAATAAAACCACCTAATTCTCGTTTTTTTAGTGCGATTACCGGCTCAAAACACTATTCATGGTCACCGGCTTTGACTGACATGGGATACACTGTACTGGTATTTTTGACAGCTCGCAAAGATTTTACTGGAGTTCCGTCGCTTTTTGATCCAATGCCTAACTTTGATGAGTTGGTTGTGGTGAATTTGAATGGTAGGTTTTTTGAAAAATTAAAAAAAAACCAAAAAAACAAATTTTTTTTCAAAAATTTTTTTTTCAGGAGCTCAAATGTCCGGTGTCCCTGCTGGAGTCACCAGCATCAATGTCTCCAATGATTTCAGTGATATCGATGTTCAAAACCTGTTCAACGCGTTAAAATGCCATTAAATTTATTGAGTTTTCATTGAAAAATATGAAGAATAGCGTTTTATTGTCTATGAGATCATTTTTCAGGTAACTGGTAATTGGGCTGGAGATTAGATGAAAAATAGGTTAGAAAATACAGAAAAACCCGTGAGAATTGCACAAAAATACATATGAAAATGAGTAGAAACCGGGGCGAGGTGACAAAAAAATTGGGAAATTTTTTGAAAAAAAATTTTGGAAAAATTTTTTTTTTCAAAATTTTTCAAAAATCTCAATTTTTATGTTTAAACAATTTGCGTGCTTTTTGCATGTACATTTGCCACAGCTGTTATCACTGATTGAGTGGGTGTAGCTGGTGGAAGAGTGGCTGTGATTTCGATGGGGGTCGGAAGGCTCTCTTTCCGGAGAGTAGCAGCACGGGTGATGGATGCGGAACGGGCTTTGACCTGGAAAAAAAGATTTTTATAAAATGAAAGTGTTATCAATCGATAGATAATTTTAAGTAGATCATTTTATCAATTGACAGTTTTGTAATATCTTTCCTGGTTCTCGAGATATCGAGGGTTTTGTGAAAGTCTTTTTTTTTCTTGCTATTGCAGTTTTTTTTTGTGTTTTCTCATTTCTGGATCAAATTTTTTGAAGTTTTTCTAATAAAAACGGATAGAAAACTGAATTTGAAACCTAGAAATAGTATATTCGACCAGAATTATTGAGTTTTTCATTGCGATACACTCATTTTTGTAATTTTTCCGCCAAAAACACAAAATCTGAAAATTTTAGCTGAAAGACTGAGCAGTTTCGGTTTAACTGACTATCAACCGGTTTCAAATTTTCTATACTATCCGAATTTATCAAAAAAATGTAAAAAAATCTGTTCAAAATTGAGAAAACACCAAAAGACTGATTTCGTGGCAAGACCCGCTGAAGGCCTCCAGTAATAGGGACCCAAAATTTCAAAAGAACATAACTTTCCTCAAAAATTTTCTAATAACTCAAACTAAAAACCAACAAACATCAAATTTTTTCCCTTACCTGCACCAAATTCACAATCTGTCCTTGTGCATTCGAAGGAGCTCTTCTCGGGGCAGTAAGATCATTCAAACTACCCCGATGTTCTCGATGAGTTCGGGCGCTTTGAAAGTATCGAGAACCTTGTCCAGACGAGTGAACTGGAGGTCTACCAGATGTCGTGGCTTCAGATGGTCCAGCACCTCCTCCAGAACCTCCACCTCCTCCACTTCTAGAGCTCAACGGCATCACAAAGGACTTTGCGTTTGAGGCATTTAGGACAAGTTGAGGTGCAACTGCTGGAGTTGAGAAAGAAAAGTTTTCCGCGTTATCCGAATGATCAAAACTGAATCCTTGAGAATCCGAAGACTCGGAATTGCCTTCTGGAGAGACTACGTCATCTGAAGCAGAGTTCCGCATCCCGTTTCGAAGTTCCTGGTCCCCAAGTTCAATACGATTCCCAAAGTCATCATTGAGGTTTCCATAGGTTTTGAGAATGTCATTTTTGCACATTGGACAGGTACGATGCTCTAGGAGCCACGGATCGATGCAGGATTTGTGGTAGATGTGTCTGGAAAGTCAATTTGATGTTTGAAATGGTTTGGTTTTTCAAAAAATCCACAACGGGGATTGTCTCGAAATCGGGTTTCTAAGTTTTTTCTTGATAAAAACAGATAGAAAAGAGAATTTGAAACCTAGAAATAGTTGATTCGACCAGAAATATTGAGTTTTTCATTGCGATTTATTCATTTTTGTAATTTTTCAGCCAAAAACACGAAATCTGAAAATTTTAGCTGAAAAACTGAACAGTTTTGGTTGAACTGACTATCAACTGGTTTTAAATTTTTTATTCTATCCGAATTCATTGAAAAATATTGAAAAAATCTGTCCAGAAACGAGAAAACACCGAAAACCCTATTTCGTGGCGAGACCCGTCGACTGTTTCAGGCATGCGCCTTTAAAGTCGCGGGGTACTGTAGTTTGGGAATTTTTCCCGAGAAAACTCACTTGCAAGGCAGTAATCTAACAACATCTTGAACTTGATAAGGTTCCAGACAAACTGCACAATCTTGTTGAAGTTCTTGACTCATTCCAGGGCTCACGATTTTTGTGGGAATTCGGGTTAAAGCTTTGCGGGCCGCGTTGAACAATCTGAACCCCATTTTTGTAGGTTTTTTTTTTTGAAAAAAAGCATTTCCTACCTTCTCTGAAGTCTATCCTTGGCGTGAGCGTAGCGGAATCGTTGTACATAGTAAAACACAAGCCAAGCCAACGAGATAACCATTAGAATGATGAAGGAAATGGAGACAAAAAGGACAGAGGTCTTGGAAAACGATCGAAGGGCGTCTGTTGAGGTTTCTTCCATGTTTGAGGTGGCGGGCTGAAAATAGATAATTCAAGATGAAAAGCATCACAAAATTCCAAGAAACTTACCGGATTCTGATTCTCCACGTTACACTGTTTTCCGGTTTCCCTGATATTGCTCACAGGAGTCTGCACGTGGAACCAGGAGACCTGAAAACAGGAAGTTTAGACTCGATTCTGTGTATCCCCCGAAATATGCAATTACCCTAGAATTAGGAGCCTTGACGTCAGCGACAATCAGAATATTCTTTGGCGCTTGTTCGACGAGAGACGGGCAATTCAGCAGACAGTTCTTACAGAAGTACACTCGTTGAGCATCGTCTAGTTTGGTGTCTGGAAATTGGGATTTGATTTTGGAAAATAGAGGGTTTGTTGTATTGGATAGAACATTTTCTGTTGTTTAATTTGAAATTTGATTTTTTATTACAAACACCAAAAAATTAGCTGTTGGTGAGTCTCGCCTCGAAATCAGTTTTTTGCTGTTTTCTCGATTTTTAACCGATTTCTCAAAACTTTTTTGACGTATTCGGATAGAATAAAGAATTTGAAACCGGATGATAGTCAGTTCAACCAAAACTGTTCAGTTTTTCAGCTAAAATTTTCAGATTTCGTGTTTTTGGCTGAAAAATTACAAAAATGAGTAAATCGCAATGAAAAACTCAAAAATTCTGGTCGAATGAACTTTTTTTAGGTTTTAAATTCTTTTTTCTATCCTTTTTCATCAAAAAATTTGAGAAAATCGGTCCAGAAACAAGAAAAAAATTATTTCCTGGCGAGACCCGCCAAGTGCAATTTTTTTGAGTGGAAATTTGGTTTTTGCTTTTTTTTCAAATGAAGGGTTTATTGCAGTAGATAGAGCATTTTCTGCTCTATATTTCAAGATAGACAAGTGAATTTATCAAGTTTTCCCCCAATGATATCACAAAAAAGTCATGTTACCAAAACTGATCAGTGGCACCGACAAATCACCCCCAAGTCAGTCAAATCTCACCAAATCCACTCAAAAACTAATCATTTCTGACTAAAAACCAATTACTTATTCCACCTGTCCCCTCGTTTTCACCCCTTACTCACTTTCCGCGCACAAATCCGTGTAGGACGGCAGAAAAGTGCTACCGCCGTCTTTGCTGAATACCAGTTCGGTTTGAAGGGTCCCGTACACGTCCTCTGCACCCACACATTGAAGTTTGACCTGGAAAATAAATACTGTTGGATAGAAAATGTAAAATAGTACATTTTGTTAGTTGAAAACTTTTCGATATCTCTTACAGGAAGCTCGGAAAAAATTGAAAACTGCAGTTATCATGATAACTAATTCAGCACAGGTTTTAGAATTTTGTCTATATCTCAAAAATCTTTAAAGATATCAAGAAACGGTCAACTACAAAAATGTAGCTTATAAAATTCTCTATAACTTATTAATTAACAACTTTTAAATAATTACACCCTTAGCTAAGTTATGGCCCCTCAAACTTTAACTCACATTGGTATAAACAGCATCAACGGTGGACTGAAGGAAGCGCATATAAAAGAAGAGAAGCAGTGATCCGTGGTGATGGTATCGCATGAGGCCGCCCGAAAGCCCCTGAAAACAAAAAATGAGATGTTGAGAATTAGAAAAACAAAATAAGTCAAGGGGAAAAGAAGAGAGGAAAATTCAACTTTTCGGAAAATTTTGAAAAAAAGTATGCAATTTTTTTAAAAATCCATTTCTAGCTCAAAAAATGAGATTTATACAGCATTTGATAGACAATTTTTAGCTCTTTGAGTCATTAGTTGACCATTTTTCAATTGTTCTACTCCTTATCAAGATAAACCCATCCAACTGACGTTTATCAAAAAAACACTTTTTTTTGAAATTTTTGGAAAATCATGAGAAATCCAATTCTAGCTCAAAAAATAAGATCAATACAGCATTGAATAGGAAATTTTTAGTTCTTTAAGTCATTAGTTGACCGTTTTTTAAAATCCCCACTCCTTATCAAGATAAACCCCATCGAACTGACGTCTATCCCAAATACAATCCCAGAATCAAAGTTCCAACAGGAAAAGAAAAAATGACGTCTTCGGAGTCAGAGAAATACAAAATCAGGGAAAGCAAGAGACGTAGAGAAAGGAAAGCACAAAAAAGAGGAAACGACGTCTTCGAAAAGTCGGTGTGCGTGCCGCGCCGCGAGCCCCCAAACTCCTCTGTTTTCTCTAGCCACGTGTCTGCGTCTCTCGGCTTCACACACTCTCTCGCGGTTTTCTAACCCTCAGGGCTCAATGGAGAAAAGAGGAGAAAGAGGAGGAGAGGGAGAGGGTCCCTGGGGACTTATTGATTGAGAGAAAAGGGGAGGAGAAGCTGAGAGGAAACGAGTCACCAAATACGACTAATCAGGTGATAATCAGAATGAGCTGTCTTGTGTGTAAGTCCGCTTTTCGCACGCTGACGTTGGTTTTTTGGACTTTGCGCACACTAAGCACACTAGAGTACTTTTTTAATTGCACTAACAAGGAATGGGTGCCAGATGCTCGGATCCGATCTGGACAAGACCAAGTGCGTTCGAAAGAGCATCAAAAACTAAGATATATCCCAAAATATGGGTTCTGTGAAACACTTATGACTCGAGTTATGGAGGAAAATGTGAAATTTTGAAAAAAATGTGATTTTCAACTTCAAAAAATCGTATCTTTGTCAAATTTTTATAATTTTTAGTGTTTTTGCAGTCAAATTGTAGATAATTTATTCATCTACCAGAATAAAATAACCAAATCAGATGATAAAATGTCCAACGTTTTTTCTGAAAAGTTTAGTGACCGTAGGCAAAACCAAAAAAACTGTTTCTCAAAAACTGACCGTTAGCTTTTCTTGAAATTACTTTTAAAAAATGCGGAATACTTTTTTGAGCATATTTGCCAGAGGAATACCCTCTGGGAAATCAATATGAACCCCTCAAAAAAATCACTTTTTCTTTCAGAAATCTTACTTTTTTTCACAATTTTGTTGTAGAATCGCTAATTCTTTTTGTTATTAGTCCAAATTGCTCATGCAAATTTGTGAACTTGTTATTGATTAATTTCTAGCAAAACCGGGCTAGTCCCAGTACAAAATTTTTGAGCTATTGGTCACCAAAAATGAAAGACATTCTAGGCCAATTTTGGTAATGTTTTTGGGTAGCAATCAAAAAGTGATGTACTACATTGTTGTAGACCTAGGAATGTTCTATTTGTTACCATGGGTAGCAATCAAAAAGTGATGTACTACATTGTTGTAGACCTAGGAATGTTCTATTTGTTACCATTTCAGTTTGTAACTTTTGCTCAAACACTTCTTGAGAAACTTGCATTTTGCCAATTTCTCATGTTCTAGCTTCTGACATAGATTTTCAACGTATAGGGGTACGTTCCAAAAAAGTTGAAAATCGAAAAATTTCAAAAACTTCCGAATTATGTTTTTTTGTTGTTTTTATGCAGAAAATAAGTAAAAATTGAATTACTGAAGTTTTTGAGACTTTTTATTTTTCAACTTTTTTTGAACGTATAGGGGTACGTTGAAAATCTAGGTCAGAAGCTAGAACATGAGAAATTGGCAAAATGCAAGTTTCTCAAGAAGTGTTTGAGCAAAAGTTACAAACTAAAATGGTAACAAATAGAACATTCCTAGGTCTACAACAATGTAGTACATCACTTTTTGATTGCTACCCAAAAACATTACCAAAATTGGCCTAGAATGTCTTTCATTTTTGGTGACCAATAGCTCAAAAATTTTGTACTGGGACTAGCCCGGTTTTGCTAGAAATTAATCAATAACAAGTTCACAAATTTGCATGAGCAATTTGGACTAATAACAAAAAGAATTAGCGATTCTACAACAAAATTGTGAAAAAAAGTAAGATTTCTGAAAGAAAAAGTGATTTTTTTGAGGGGTTCATATTGATTTCCCAGAGGGTATTCCTCTGGCAAATATGCTCACAAAGTATTCCGCATTTTTTAAAAGTAATTTCAAGAAAAGCTAACGGTCAGTTTTTGAGAAACAGTTTTTTTGGTTTTGCCTACGGTCACTAAACTTTTCAGAAAAAACGTTGGACATTTTATCATCTGATTTGGTTATTTTATTCTGGTAGATGAATAAATTATCTACAATTTGACTGCAAAAACACTAAAAATTATAAAAATTTGACAAAGATACGATTTTTTGAAGTTGAAAATCACATTTTTTTCAAAATTTCACATTTTCCTCCATAACTCGAGTCAAAAGTGTTTCACAGAACCCATATTTTGGGATATATCTTAGTTTTTGATGCTCTTTTGAACGCACTTGGTCTTGTCCAGATCGGATCCGAGCATCTGGCACCCATTCCTTGTAAGAATTTGTTTTGAGTGCAACAATCAGAATAGAAATACATAGAAAATTAGAGGCTCTTGAAAAAAAATGTCTTGATTATCTATTTTTGAATCTAGCGCTGAAAATTTAAATTTGTTTCAAAAATTATGAAAAACATAGAATTTGATAGCAAATTTCACGCTCTACAACTTATCAGCGGACCACTTTTTGCTATCTTTTTCAGTTTTTGTGAAAAAAAAAATCAAAAACCATCTACCAGCTTTAGAACTTTCTAGCCCGTCACTTTTTGGGTCTATTGCTAAAAATTTAAATTTGTTTCTAAAATTATGAAAAACATATGATTTGATAGAAAATTTTACGCTCTACAACTTATTAGTTGACAACTTTCTGCTATCTTTCTTAGTTTTCAAGATAAAAATCAGAAAACAAAACTTGTCAAAAATATCAACAAATCACCAAAGTGTCAGTTGCACACAAGAGACATGTCAAAATTAATTGGATTTTTCTTTTTCGCCAAAACTTGCTGTTTTTTCTTCTTTTTTCTTCGCTTTCCTTCCGCCCCTCACCCCTCAGCTTCAGCTTCAGAGATCAAAGAAAAACACGCGAATGTGAAAAATAAGAGATGGGGACGGAAAGAAGAGGAGGGTGTTAATTAATTCTGAATGAGAGTGTCTGGGCTGTGTGAGTCACGCGGTGAGAAGGAATTTCTGAGCTGGAACGAAAAGACAGCTCACCGATTCTTTGAGCTGGAAAAGGGATTAGGTGGGTGGAGAAGAGAAAGGGATTAGTGGAGATTTTTTGGAGCAAAAATATGCTGAATTTTTTGAGAAAATATGATCTTTGAAATGACTTGAGTTGAAGCCTAAGCCTAGAATAAAGATCAAGAATAATTAGGCAGTTTTTTAATGTCGTTAGATAAAAAATTTTTTGCTAACGAACTTCCCAAAGGGGACTTTTGGGCGCCAAAAATAAAATCTGAAAAATTCTCAAAATCCGCAGTTTGAGAATCAATTTGAAGGGGTTTCCGGTGATTTTCAAAAGACCCAAGTAGTGCTAAATGTAAATTTTTATGTCTACTATCAATCCTAAACATAATTTAAAATTTTAGAAAAAAAACTAACTTTCAAAAAAAAATTTTTTTTCGAAGCTGAAAATTTTTTGAAACAAAATTTTTTTTTCGAAAATTTCAAGATTAAGATCGATAGTATACGTTTGAATTTACCAATGGCACTATTTGAACCTCTTAGAAAAAACCAGGAACCAATCGAAATCGGCCCTCAAATTCCCAATTTAGGAACTTTTCGAGACTTTGAGCGACCAAAGTACCCTTATAAAAAGTCTAGCATAACACATCTTAAAATAGTCCAATTTAGCTCATTTTTAGATATGTTATAGCTCATTCTTTTCTGTACTTGTCACAATTCATTCTAGAACGATATGTACAAGAAAACATGAGTTATAACATATCCAAAAATGAGCTAAACTGGACTACTTTCAGCTGTGTTGAGCTGTACCCCTACCTTCAAACGATCATAACAAGGCTCAAAAAATTCCATTCGAGCTGATTTTTTGATATGTTATAGCTAATTTATTCTAGTATATGTTGCAAATCTTTTGGAGTAATATAAACAAAAAGAAATGAGCTATCACATATCCAAAAATGAGCTAAAATGGACTACTTTCAGCTGTGTTATGCTCGTTTCGAGTTTTGGAGTAGCCTGTAAGTACAACCCCATCAAACATTTATAAACCCATTGGAACCCGGGACCTATAACTCATCTAAAAAAAAACCAAACTGAAAAATAAAAACAAGGTCAAACTACATAGACATCCGTCCGGGGTTGAAGGGGGGAAAGAAAAATACTCGAGATTCTCAGAAAACACTTTTCAGAGAAATTGAGTAAACGAGGAAGGAGAAAAAGCAAGGGAAAGAAGGGGAAGAAAGGGGAGAAGAAGACCTTCATTAGATGTGAATAGGAGAAATGAGAGGGGCGGGTGATGACGTGACTGGCGAATATCTGGAAGTGGGAATTTCAGATGAAAAGAGGCATGGAATGACAATGAGCATGGATAACAATGAAAAGAAGAAGAAGAAAAATAGAATAGGTATATGAGGATATGAAGAAAAAGATGACAAAGAGGGAAAAACGGAGATGACAAAAAGATGACAAAAAATGACAGAACCCCCGAAAACTCCGCTCCGAAATGTTTGGTTCCGAGGAGTGGAGCCCAAAGGGATTACATTTTGGCATGGCCCTGTTGTTTGTCGGTTCTCCCGAGTCCCCGGGAAATGAGTTTTCTCTTCGTTTTCTCTCTCCCTATTAGGTTAGAAAACGAAGCAGTGACTGAGCGAGAGGAGGGTTCAAATGAGTCAACAACGGGGTTCAGTTTGAGAGTGAGTTTTTGAGGGATGAACCCGGAAAAACGAGAAGGTGTGTGTTTTTTTCGATCTGGTTTTTAGATTTCCTTATTTCCGGGGTCCAGGGGTTATGAATTTTTGAAGAAGGAAGGGAAAAATATGATGAAAAAAGAAAATGGCTTTTGAGCGTTCAAAGTCTCAAAAAGTCCCAAAATCGAATGTTTCAGAACTCATTTGTAGGGGTTCCCGGTGGTTTTCTGAAAATTTAAATAGTGTTAAAAATATTTTTAAACACTTTCTATAAATTCTGGTAAAAATTTGAAAAATTCCAGAAATTTTTTTTTCATATTTTTCCAGCCCCCAAAAAATTTTTTGAAATTTTTTTTCAAGATTTCCAGAATCTTATCAGATTTTATTCAAATTGCATTAAAATTATGTCTCAATTTTTACTATCAAACCTAATAAAAAAATCTTCTGAAAAAAAAATTGTTGTTCAAAAAAAAACTTTGGAGCTGGAAAAATTTTGAAAAAATTTTTTTCTGGAATCTTTAAAATTTTTATCAGGTTTTATAGAAAATGTTTGGATCTATTTTCAGCACTATTTGAATCTTTTATAACCCACCGGAAACCCCTAAAAATCGGTCCTGAAACAGTCGATTTTGGGAATTTTTCGACTTTTTTTGAGAGCCCAAATGTGCTCTCAGAAAGCGTTTTTCGCAAAAATAAAACACAAATTCGTGATTAACCGAAATTCAACTAAAAACATCAAAAGCTGCAAATTGGCTTGAAAAAAAAAACTTCCAGGGTGAAAAAAAGAGGAGAGGAGGTTATGAATTTTTTAAGGAGGAAATGAAATGAAAAAGGAAAAAGTGACCAGCTGATGGAAAAAAAAGAAAGAAAAAAGGATGCCTAGAAACAGAAAAAACAAATATCACATGACAAAAAAGATGACAAAATGGGCTCCTTCAAGCATAATGCTTGGCTCCGCCCCCGGTTGTCATGGCTATGTGAGTCGCACCGGAAATGACAGGAAATTAGCAAAAATTGTAGCTTTGTTTAAGCAAAAATGTGACTAAAGTTTCGCTCTCTTCTCTCTTTTTTGGCTCACAGAAAAAAAAGAAGGAAAATCGCATTTTTTCCCAGAAAGCTGGTGGTTTGGTTCCGACCGGAAATTCGGTTACGTCAATCGGGAGGCAAGGTGATAAAAAAGAGAGAAAAAACGAAGGGGACCTTTGGCGGTTTTATGGGAATGGGGGACTTTGGGAAACGAAGGGAAATTAAAAGAGGATATCAAGAAAAAAACGAGTTCGGTTTTTTGCTGTTTTCTCATTTTTTGATTTACTTTTTTGAATTTTTTCTGACTAAAACGGATAGAAAAAAGAATTTGAAACCTAGAAATAGTTCATTCGACCGGAATTTTTGAGTTTTTCATTGCGATTTACTCATTTTCAAAAAACAACACGAAATCTGAAAATTTTAGCTGAAAAACTGAACAGTTTTGGTTGAACTGACTATCAACCGGTTCCAAATTCTCTATTCAATCCGGATTCATTGAAAAAAATTGAAAAAATCAGTGCAAAATCGAGAAAACAGCAGAAAACTGATTTCACGGCGAGACCTGCAGTAGTATACATACTGGAAGAGATCGGTAAAATGTATACAAACACGTTATTCTTTTGTTGGTTGGGTTTTTTGGACGTGGGAAGCTAAAAGGAAGGAATAGAGAAGAAAGAAAATGTTAAAAAGAGGAAGAAACCATGAAAAACCAAGACAATTTTTTACAATTTTTACAAGTATCATAAAGTGGAACCGAAACTTCCGAATCTTTGACCACTTTCCCGCTTTCTATTCTCTACCTGTTTATTTACATTTTCTTCCCTTTTTCTTTTCTTTTCAAGAGGAAATGGGATGGAATAGAATGGAATAGTAAACCAGTTGGATTAAGGAGACCAGGCCTAAGGAATAATCCGTTAAGTGGGTTCTACTAAAACTGTTATATCTCAATGGCGATTAGAGATAGCAAAAAGTTGTCAATTGCAAAAATGATCCTTATAAATTTCTCTACAAGTTAGTAGTTGACAACTTTTCAATATCTCTTCTCATTTTTGAGTTATCAATTGATAAAGTAGGTGTTAGTGGTGTTTTGACCCCAAGGCCAAAGGGGAATGGAAGGAAGGAAAATTTGAAAGGAAAGTCACAGAGATTAATCAATTTTGATTTTATCACCTGTTTCTCAATCATAAAAATGATAAAAAGTAATAGTAAAAAAATTGAGAAAAATTGAGAAAAAAAAAGAAATATTGGGATTTTTTGATCTTCCAGGATTTTTGGATTTTTTGGATTTGGGATTTGGGATTTTTGGATTTTTCAGACGCAGGGCATTATTAAGGGATAAAAATCAATTAAAAATACATTTTTTGATTCATGACCTTATTATCAGTTAGTCACACTCCAAGGGCATTTTTCTAAAAAAAAATTTTTCATAAAAAATTTTTTTCAATTAGATTTTTTTCCGAAAAGTAAAAAGGTAAAAGCTACAAGACTAGTGAAAACACGAGAAACAAGAAAAACACACCAGAATACCTATCTAGCAGAAGTAATTAGCGAATTAGCGACACCCCTCCTTTTGCGGAAATGGATGGGGGTCTTCCGAAAGAACATCAACTAGACAAAAGACAAAAAATGACCTGATTGCGGGTTTACACAAATGGGAAAGGAAATTGAAGGAAAAAACGGGAAAAAAACGGGAAAAATGGTGGTCGGGAAATGAGAGAAAATGAGAAGATCGCGGGGGAACGGACACCACTTCCACCACTTGACCCGTTTTTGGAGGGGACTTTGGAGGGGTTACGGTGGGTTTAAAAATAGGGTAAAAATACTAGTAGATAGAAAATTTTCCGCTCTATAATTCCATAGTTAACAATTTTTTAGATCTCAACAAATTTTTGAAGAAAAAATTGAAAAACAAAAAACTGAAAAAAAATTTATGGACACTTGACCCGTTTTTGGAGGGGACTTTGGAAGGGTTACGGTGGGTTTAAAATTAAGGTAAATATTGTGTTAAATAGAGAAATTTGAGGGTTATAATTTGTTAGTTGTCAATTTTTTAATATTATATCTTACCTATTTTTTGAAAAAAATTGAAAAACAAAAAACAACAAAAAAACTGTTTATGGACACTTGACCCGTTTTTGGAGGGCACTTTGGGAGGGTTACGGTAGTTTTTTAATCATGAAAAAAATTGCATTGGATAGAAAAATTTAAGGGCTGTATTTTGTTAGTTGACAACATTTTGCTATCTTGTCTAGTTTTTGAAAAAAAATTTGAAAAACAAAAAAGCAAAAAAAACATTTTTTTTGAAAATGTCCTGTGGATTTTTACTTTTTTCTCAAAAACCAATTATCACACTGAAAAATTGTCAACTAGCAATTTGTAGAGCTTAAAATTTGCTACAAAAAACAATTTAGATCACACTTTTTAAGACAAACTATTTGTAATTACTCAACAATGGCCACTAGGCAAATGCACAGGCGCCGAAATGTTTTTCAATTGAGCTAATTTTTTGCACATGGGTAGTTTAGGGGTCCTTGAGTTCAGAAAAGGTATTTTCAAAATTTTTGCTCACCGGCTCGCGGAGCAGGGACCAAAAAGAGCCCGAAAAAAAAGTTGTCGGATTGTTCTAGAAATTAGTGCCTAGGGGTTTTTCACACTGTAGATCACGAATATGACAATGAAAAATCTTGAAAAAATGTTTAAAAAATAGTCACAGTACAAAAAAGTGCGAATTTTTCAGTTTTTTCACTTTATCGAAAAATTTTCTACACGAAGCAACTGAGATTGTTTCAGAATTGAATTCTACGCATAAAAATACATAGGAAAACTCTATTCAGTAAGCAATCCACGGGGACATATTGGTCGATATTTCAACTTTTCCGTATTTTTTGTACTAAAGCGACTGCATTTCACTAAATAGCGTAAAAGTTTGCACGGGAAACACTGGAATTGATAGCAAATTTGGAATCTTCATGCAATACAGCATCAGATTACTATAAAAACGTATCGATCAACGGGGACATACGTTACGAAAAATGATAATTTATAGCTGAAAAAAGAGGTTCAGAAAACTCTTGATTTCTGGCATTCTGTCTATCGAACTGGTATCAATTCAACTTGATTATGGAACTTAGAATACACACCTATAATACCGTAACAATAACTAGACTCCAAAAAAATTTTCTGATTTTTTTCGATTTTTCGAATGTTCTCATCTTTTTCACCTGTAGCACCACGTATAGGGGTACATGGTCCCAAAAAGTCGAAAAAATCGGTAAAATTAAAAAATCAAAATAAGTTTGGAATTAAGTAGGGCAATCCTATTGTATCATAAATCTACAAGAAAATTTTTTGTTTAAAATAAATAACGTCTCAAAAAAATTTCAATCTGAGATCATAGTAAAAACTGATGATCTTTACTCAAGAAGTCAGGAAATCTGCGAAAGGCAACTTAGAAACAATATAATTTTTTTATCGAGTGTGGGTGGGTTTGAGGTTCATAATGCTGATAGCTGAATACAGTTCAGTTCAGTAAGCCATTTATTCTGGCCCGTTTTCATAAAAAATCAAAATTTGAAATTTCCGACCTGAATGTCCCCGTGGATTGTTTTTTCTTATTGATAAATATAAGTAGTTTTTGGTGTAGAATCTATTAAAAATGTTATCTCGCTTGCTTCGTGTAGAAAATTTTCAGATAAAATAAAAAATGTATTTTTTTAGTACTACAGCTACCTTTCAAAATTTTTTTTGTGATTTTTCAATACGAAATTCGTGATCTACGTATCAAATAACCTCAGTATGCAAAAGAAGAACAAAAAATATTGACTTTGGAAAAATCACATTTTGGCTCAGAGCTCCGCGAGCCCGTGAGCAAAAAATTCAAAAATTGCTGTTTTGAACTTACGTACCCCTATACTACCCTTATGCAAAATATCAGCCCGATTGAAAAACATTTCGGCTCCTGTGCATAACGTTTTGGAGTGTTTAGGAATAGTTTGTCTTAAGCTCTATTCAAATTTTTCAAAAATTTTGCAAGTTGAGCTTCGAAAAGTAAATCATCCCTGAAAATCAATACCCCCAGAATCAAGTCAACACCAAGACCACACTACCCACCAACATAATGCCTAATTAGCATAAGGAATCACATAGGAAATTCGGAAGAAAAGTCAAAAGAGACGAGGAGACGCAGACAGACTCGGAACAGGTGGTTATTTCTATGGAAAATCGAGGGGAAATTCGGAAAATCCGACGAGCGAGTAAGTAGACCTCGATAATTACAGAGGAGAGGGAAGATGCTAGTGGTCAAACAGAAGGTCGTTCACATAATAATTCGCATGAAATCGAGGATGGGTACTAGTTGGATTTGTGGGGAGGAAGGAAGCCGTGAACCGCAACACGTTTTTCAATCCATTTTCATTCATTCAAATACAAATTCCAAATTGCGCATGCTTTGACTAGTAGAAACAGTCCTGGGAACTAATGAGCGACAAGTGGGATGACGGTGAGTTCACGGGCCGGATCCGAATCGAACACCGATTTGGCGCATGCATTCTCCGCAGAGGCGTTCGAAGTGAGAACCACCAAATTGTCCGTCTTTTTTGCGCCATTGTGACGAAGAACATCGATGGATGCCTGACCGCCGGGCTCGACGAATCCGTACACCGGGTTGACACGATACAGCATGTTGTCCGAGGTTTTGACCTGTAAGGGTACGTTATGAGGGTGTTTTATGTTATTTGGTACCTTGAAAGCCTTTCTCGACTTGGTACTATTGGAAATGACGACCGATTGGACACCTCCACTCGGAGCGAACGGAAGCTTGTTGGGGCTGGCACGCAGAGTCGATGGCTTCACTGAAAACGGGTGATAAGTTGGGAATGACAAAAGATAGAAAAAAGTTTGTAACTACAATGTTGTAGAGCAAAAAATTAACTATCGTTTGCTATAAATTTTGTTAAAATTGGTCAAGAATTCGCTGAGAAATTCAAAGCTGAAAATTGAATACTTTTCCGAAGTTTGAAAAAAACACTACTTTGTTTTTTAGCTGATATTTCCAAAACCATAAAAGATAACAAAAAGTTGTCAACTAACAATTTGTAGAACACAAAATTGGCTATCGTTTGCTATAAAAATCTTTTCAAATTGGCTAAAAATTTGTTAAGAAAATTGGAGTTGAAAGTTTCTCAACTTTCGAAAAAAACGTAATGTGTGCCTCTGTCTATCAGCTGATATCTCAAAAACCATAACAGAAAGAAGTTGTCAACTAATAAGTTTTAGAGCAAAATATTGGCTTTTGTTTTCTGCAAATCTTGTTAGAATCGGTTAAACATTCGCTAAGAAATTCAAAGCTGAAAATTGAGTAATTTTTCAAATTAGAAAAAATGCTTCTTCGTTTTTTGGCTGATATCTCAAAAGCCATGAAAGCTATGAAAAAGCTGTCAACTAACAATTTGTAGAGCTTAAAATTTCCTACAATTTGCTATAAAAGTCCATCTATTTCCATTAATTTTTCAATAAGAAATCCCTCTTCAAAACCCACCCTGTCCCTCCGCAAACGCATAGTGCGAGTCATTCGGCACCATCTTCAAAATCTTCTCCTCTCCGGAATGCGACCCGGATTTCGACGATTTCTGTTCCTTGGCAGACTTGGAAGTGGCATCAGAAGTTGGTGCGGCGACGGCGGCAGCGACGGCAGTGGATTGGCGCTGTAATGATTGACATTGATAGTGTGATTACAATGGTGTAAGTGTAAATGTGGTTGTAAAAGTTTGTAAGGATCTGAATCTAATTTCCCCCTTTTCTGTCGGTATAAAAGCAACTTTTCCCCAAGAATCCACATCATCCAACATGTCTTCTCTTCTATTCACTGCCAACTGCCTTACAGCTACCGTAATCCTCGGCTCCCTCCTTTACGCTGGTCTTCTCTACTCTGAGATCAACAATCTCCGTGATACCGTTCTAGATGACTTGAAAGACTTCAAAGACATTGCAAATGACGCTTGGAAGTCCATGGTTATCGTAAACCATCCAGTTGAAAATGGAGATCGCCCAGACTTTGGAAGTCTTTTCATAAGAGGAAAGAGATCAGCTGGAGGATCTTGCAATTGTGGCCCACAACCGAATAACTGCCCACAGGGACCACCAGGGCCCCCAGGAGCCCCAGGAGATGCTGGAGAGGACGGACCAAACGGACAAGCTGGACCAAAGGGTCATGATGGAGGAAGTCTCTTCAAGAGTGCTCAACAAACTTCGGAATGCATCAAGTGCCCTGCTGGTGCTCCAGGACCACAGGGACCAGATGGACCTGCTGGACCCTCTGGAGCTGATGGTCAACCTGGAAACGCTGGAGCGCCTGGAGTCGATGGACAGCCTGGATCCCAAGGACCTTCTGGAGATGCTGGAGCCCCTGGAGCACCAGGAAATGATGGAGCCCCGGGAGCCGCTGGAAAGAATGGACAGCGCGGAAATGGAGCTCAAGGACCTTCTGGACCATCTGGAGCACCAGGAGCACCAGGAGCACCAGGACTTCAAGGAGCTGACGGACAACCAGGAGCCCCTGGATCCGAGGGAATTGCCGGTGCTCCAGGAACACCAGGATCCGCCGGAGATGACGGAGTCGCTGGAGATGATGGAGTTGCTGGAGAGCCAGGAAGCGACGCAGAATATTGCTCATGCCCCCCAAGAACTGCCGCTGTGGAGGTGGCTCCAGCTGATGAGCCGGAACAGGGAGGATACAAGAAGAGAAAGTTCCGTTTTTCTAACTAATCTGGATGTTTTGACTCGTTTTTGCAACTTTTTGACTGTAAATAAAGAATACCCCAAACCAACCTTCTTCTTCTCGCACTGCTTCGCCTGGCACTTCTTCGACGACTTTCCAGATTCGCTGGACTTTCCAGACTTTCCAGATTTCTTGCTCTTCTTCGATTTGCGCTTCGACTTTTTCGATTTCTCCGACTTCTCCGTAGAGCCCTTGGCTCTCTTCGGTTCCTTCGACGACTTGCGCGACTTCTTGCTCTTTCCGCTACGACGAGATTTCGAAGCGCTGCGAGCAGATTTCGACGAAGAGCGCTTCGATTTGGTGGACTTGGAAGACTTGCGAGTCTGAAAAAGCCATTCTTTGCTGTTTTTCGCGCTTCCTTGAAACTTACAGGCGCCTGACGATTCTTGGCAGAGCACATAGCCAGAGCGGCTCCAGTAGCAGAAGCGGTCGCCACGAGGGAAACCAGTGGGATCATCATTATCGATTGATCGATCAACGAGAAAGCTAACGAGAGCAATGAGGAGATATGAGTTGGAGGAGAGTGATAAGGCACTGATAAGGTGACCAGGACGACACGGTCATAAGATTAGGAGATTAGGATGTGTCAGGGTGAGTTGGGGTTTGTGGAGTTCACGTGAAAATTCGAGGGTTTTTACAATGAATTTTTATTGGTTCAAAGTCTCCAAACATAACAAAGGTTCATTCAATAGAAGGTCATCGATTCCACCTAAAAGCACGGATTTCAATTTCTGCAGTAATAGTCTGAAAAATGATGCGTCATCGATATTCTCTAATTTTACATTTTCCTGAACACACACCCTCTCATCCCGCCAATCCCGGCCGCCACGCCAAAACACCGCGCACATCACACCCTTCCGCGCCACCGTCTTCAACTTCCCGTGTGGCCTAGTGGGTAACACGCCCGCATTCCAATTTTGGCCTCGCGGGTTCGAACCCCACTGCACCAATTTCTTAGCATTCGGGCTCTTTGAGCTTCTGCTCCATTTGCCACGTCATAATGAGCTCTAGAAGAAGCTCCGTGGGAGCCGGGGTGAGGTGGAGGGGAAAAGTACAGTATGGTAGATTTCCGTGAAACTGACAAAGTATGAGCCTGATTGGAGCACTTTGAAGCCCAGGGCTCTAAATTACCATTTTCCTAATATTTCGGAGCCCCAAGAATTGTAATTTTTAGGTTTCTAATGTTCTCAATAGCATAAAAGGCTTTTTCATGACTTTCCTTCACAAATTAGGTCTTTAGGGCTCTGAAGTATTAGAAAAACGCTAATTTGAAGCCCTGGGCTTCAAAGTGCTCCAGTTGGGCTCATACTTTGTCAGTTTCACGCAAATCTACCATACTGTACTTTTCCCCTCCACCTCACCCCGGCTCCCACGGAGCTTCTTCTAGAGCTCCTTATGACGTGGCAAATGAAGCAGAAGCTCAAAGAGCCCGAAAGATAAGAAATTGGTGCAGCGGGGTTCGAACCCGCGGGGTCAAAATTGGAGTGCGGGCGCGTTACCCACTAGGCCACACGGACAGTTAGAAAGAGAGAACCGGAAGGCTGTAAGGTGCGCGGTGTTTTGGCGCGTCGCCCGGGATTGGTGGGTCCGGAGGGTGTATGTTAAAAAAAGAGAAAGTATTACTAAACTGATAATTTGATTTATCTCAAAGCCCAAATGAGATAGCAAAAAGTTGTCAACTACAAAAATGTTTAGCATGTTTCACTTGACAACTTTGTAGTTGATCACTTGTTGATTGAACAAACCCTGCCAAAGTTATGATGCTTTGAAAATTTCCTAATTTGTGAGTCCAGAAAAGTAGATTATTTGAGTTGCCACGTCATAAGGAGCTCTAGAGGGCCCATAGAGACAATCAGAAACCTAAATATTAGGTCCCGAGGCTCCGAAATATTAGAAAAACGCTAATTTAGAGCCCTGGACTTCAAAGTGCTCCAATCGGGCTCATACTTTGTCAGTTTCACGCAAATCTACCATACTGTACTTTTCCCCTTCACCTCACCCCGGCTCCCACGGAGCTTCTTCTAGAGCTCCTTATGACGTGGCAAATAGAGCAGAAGCTCAAGGAGCACGAAAGCTGAGCAATTGGTGCAGCGGGGTTCGAACCCGCGAGGTCAAAATTGGAAGGCGGGCGCGGAACCCACGAGGCCACACGGGCAGATGGAAACGCTGGCGCGGAGGGCTGTAAGGTGCGCGGTGTTTTGGCGCGTCGCCCGGGATTGGCGGGATGGGAGGGTGTGTGTTGAAAAAACCACTATGTAAACCAGAAAATCTGTAGGAACCTAAATTAATTTTAACTCAGGAACCAGAAACGATATCTAAAAATAGTCAACTGCAAAGTTGTAAAGCTTAAAATTCTCTATCGATTGGCGTTGTTATTGTAATTTTTGAATCAAAAATGGTGGTGGGAACTTAATTTGAAAATAACATTGTCTCCCATTTTTTAAACAATGATTGTAGCCTCACCTTGTTTGCAGCAAGCAGCCTTGTTGTTCCTTTCTTCAGCTTTGAGGATTTCATTCTAATCTCTTCATCACGTCGGCTTTCTTGGTTTCCTTGATAAATTCTTCGTTGAAGTCCTCCTCATCATCCATGATATCTAGTGATATTCTTTTTATTACTTTTCACTCTTTTTTGGACATACCATAGTATTATAACAGCTTGCATTGACTAGAATCCATTGTCTTAGAATACTTATCACAGTTGATAATAATCCGAGGGGAATGAAGGGGTTTTTAGAGGACTGTTTCAAAAGTCTGTTAGGGGATGGAAAATTCTAGAACCCCTCGGCTTTACATATTTGTTCAATTTATTATGTTAAAAAACTATTTGTATTATTTATTTTTTATTTATCTTTTAAAAAACATACAAATCTATAATTTTTACAATTTGAGTAGAATGAGTCGTGGTTTTCCAAAAACCAAAAAAATTTGAGTAAAATAATCCATAGTTTTCAAAAAACCAAAAAATTTGAGTGGAATGAGTCGTGGTTTTCCAAACACAATCCATCCATGTGGTGGTACTTTGAATCTTTTAAAAAAACCATCGATTCGTTCACTCTAAAAATTAAAATGTACATTTGATTTTAATAAATTAAACTCACTGTTTTGTAAAACCTATCATACAAGATCATGGTTATACTTTCTCTATCAAATAATGGAAGATATCTAGAAAATGAGATTGAATAAACTTTTAAAAATTTGCAAAAAAACTCACTTGATTACTTCGCCACTGATAGTAATTGAAAAAAAAATTCAGCAACTTCAGAAAAATAAAGACACCGCTCGTCACCAGACAAGCCAAGAGGGAAAGACATGAAATGTCTTTCGGAACTTCAGAAAAATCTGAACACCGCTTGTCACCAGACAAGCCAAAGGGGGAAGGGAAGAATGAGGGCACTGGGGAAGAAGCTGAAGGAAAGGAAAGAAAGAGACGCAGACATTTTTTAATAAAACATTTTCTACAAGACAGTAACATACAAAAGAGCATGGAGAAAAGCAGAGACTCAGAAACCCCGGGGGCGTTGTTGTAACATTGACCGGCTCGGGGGAGGCTTGATTGGATTTTTTCTAATGCAAAAAAACATTTTGAAATCAAAGTTTTTATTATCAAAGTACAGTTTCTAATGACATTTCAACGCCAATGTCACACTTTTCAGGTCATTATCATTGAAATTAGAGGAAATCGAGACAACGGAGACCCTTGGATCATTCTTGGGAACTGGCATTTTGGAACCTGGAAGTTATCAGTTGATATCTTGAAAACTAAAAGAGATATCCAAAAAATGTTAATTAAGAAAATACTCTACACATTATAAGCTATCATTTGATATACCAAACATTTTAATTGTATCACCTTTTCATTAAACTTCATCCCCCCAAACTTTAGCCACTTTCTATTTTTGGAACCTGGAAGTGTGATAACTGTTATCTTGAAAACTAGACGAGCTATTGAAAAGTTGTCAACTATCAAAATACTCTACACATTATAAGCTATCATTTGATATATTGAACATCAAAATTTTATTACTTTATCACTAAACCCCGACCTCTCAAACTTTACCAACTTACCATTCATCTGAACCACCAAGATTTCGCTAACCGCATACGGCCATGGGTCAAAAAGTGATGGAACTCCTGTAAAATCTTGATGACCTGTGAAAAACACTAGTGTAGTGTATCCGAAATCATCTGGAGCCGGGTACCAATGAAATCCGCTGAGTGCTGTGATGGCTCTGAAATTGGGACCTTTTTTAGGATAGGGCTCTCTGAATTACGTCGAAATATTGTTCATCTGATAAGTAAAATCCGTGAAATTTAGCTTTGACATGTCATGATCAAACCCATCTTTATCCTCAGAGTATCCATCTTGGAATTGTTGTTGAAAATTCACTAAAATTTCGGTCATTTGGCTACAGTATCCTTTTCTTATACTTACCCCATCCATACCAAGACTGATCCGCCCAGACACTACAAACCAAATTGTCTTCTGGATAAGTGTTGAAAGTGAAAATATGGTCTCCAACAGCTTGGATAAAGTTGGCTTCCTGAAAAAAAATGCATAGGATTTCAAAAATCAGTACTGTAATACCTTGGTATAAAAAGCGGCTCTATCAGTGTGGTTATTTGGATTTCCCAGAGACTCAGCATCTCCAACAAACATCAGGAATTGTCCTTCGTGATAAATTGGTTTGGTTGTGGTTGCGGGAGCTGAAATAAAAAAAATTTGAGGGACGCGTTGCGGTCGCGTCGCGGTCCAAAATGGAAACTGGCGTATTGTCGGGCGCCGACTTGAACCAAGTGCGCCCCAGAAACTATGTTTGAACGCGCAGTTTTGGCGGGAAATGTTTTGAACGTTTTTTCTGGTTTTTTCATGTTTTTCGTGATTTTTCGACTAATTCGACATGAAAATGTGTTTCAGAAGCAATTTTTATGTCCAGAACCAACAAACCGGCTCGATTTTCAGTCGAAAATTGTGTTTTTAGCGATTTTTTAGAATTTACAGTGGAAAAATTCAAATTTCGTTCCGCTGCTAGTTTTTCAATTATTTTTTGTGTAAAACTGCACAAATAGAGTTTAAAATGAGATAATTAAATAGTTTTACACGAAAAATAGTTGAAAAACTAGCAGCGGAACGAAATTTGAATTTTTCCACTAAAAATTCTAAAAAATCGCTAAAAACACAATTTTCGACAGAAAATCGAGCCGGTTTGTTGGTTCTAGACATAAAAATTGCTCCTGAAACACATTTTCATGTCGAATTAGTCGAAAAATCACGAAAAACATGAAAAAACCAGAAAAAACGTTCAAAACATTTCCCGCCAAAACTGCGCGTTCAAACATAGTTTCTGGGGCGCACTTGGTTCAAGTCGGCGCCCGACAATAACTTTGCTCAAAATGCTTCGTTTTTTCTGGTTTTTGAGTCATTTTTTGTCATTTTTCTTCTGAAAACTGATAAAACTAACTCGTTGGCTTATCAGTTGGTGCTCCAACCGCTGGTCCATAACAGATAAAGCTGCGTTTATCCTCACAAGTATCCCGAAGCCATTTCCCATCAGTAGACCGGAAAACTGCACAGGAACCGACTTTCGGGGCTGGAAATCATTGTGATAATGATGAAATTGATAAAAAGCGATTAAACAAACCTGGAGCCCAATTAACAAAACTCATTTTCGATCCATCAAGCCATTCCCAAGAGCCAGTGACATCCGTGGCTCCGATGAACAAATTGTCGTAGCCAGCGCTATAAGCGAGCTCTAAATAATCAACACTGATATAAAACACATTAAAAATTGCAAACTGACTAGCCAAAAAGTTATTATCAACCATATTATTGATCACAGCAAGATGGTAGCCTCCATAGTCATGACAGCCTTTCTCGGCATCACCAAAGTTGTAATAGCGGGAGCCGATGAGGTAACAGCTGAAAGTTGTCAACTGATAAAATGAATAAAAAGTTTTGAGCTATCGATTGATATATAATACAAAAAATTAGCTCTACTTCGAAGAAAGTTATGACTCTTCAAAACTCACTACTTTCCACTTGGATCCAACACCGCTCCACCGCGGCAAGGGCTACTGTACACTACAGTAATCACCGAAAAAGTCAAAAATAACTTGAAAATCATAGCAAAACTCCGAGTTTTAAACTGTTTCCTGCTTTTTTTGGTGGGTTTATAAATGATTTATTGATAATTTCTGTAGTTACTGATAAGAGTTCATGACAAATTTTCTGATTTTCTGATCTGAAATTTTGGTTTTCCGGCAAAATTAATCTTTGATACGGAATTATCAGTTTAATAACATCATTTTTTATCAGAATCTGAACTTTCCGGATCCCTGATACCGGATCATGAGTAATTTTCCCAGAAACACCCAGTTTTCATGCATAATTTTTATTCAGCGAAGGTTTTCTAAATTTAGTTACAATTCGATGACATCAGAAGCAAAGCTACATTAGGTTACTGTACAAAAAAGGGAAGTTATGGTAAAATAATTTGAGACGTTTTTCAAATAGTTTAAAGTGAGTGAACTCTCTTCTCAAGTTTCTCGAGCTCCTCTCTGATTGGTTGTGGAAGATCTGATCCGACTTGGGAGTCCAAGAAGTGCTTGCTCTCGTCAACATCCTCTTCCCAGTAGGCTTTCGGGATGCTCATCAACTCATTCCAATCGATACGTGGAAGACCGTCAAGGTTGATGGATCCACGTTTTGGCACGTATCCGATGGCGGTTTCAACCTGAAAGTCAAATATTTTGATTGCAGAATGTGTCTATATTTTGACTCACCGCAATATCCTCTTCTCCACCAGAAACTCTCTTCAAAATCCAGTCCAACACACGAATGTTGTCTCCGAATCCTGGCCACAGGAACTTGTGGTCCTTGGTCTCACGGAACCAGTTCACGTGGAAGATCTTTGGCGCCTTGTGTGGAGCCTTTCCGAGCTTGATCCAGTGATCCAGGTACTTTCCAAAGTTGTATCCCATGAACGGACGCATTGCCATTGGATCGTGCATGACCTAAAACTTTGTATACACAGATGCAACAAGAAAGTTTGCATTTTTTGCTGTTTTCTCGATTTTGAACCGATTTTTTCAAAATTTTTTCAATGAATTCGAATAGAATAAAGAATTTGAAACCGGTTGCTAGTCAGTTCAACCAAAACTGTTCAGTTTTTCAGCTAAAATTTTCAGATTTCGTGTTCTTTTTTGAAAATGAGTAAATCGCAATGAACAACTCAATAATTCTGGTCGAATAAACTGTTGCTAGGTTTCAAATTCTTTTTTCTATCCGTTTTCCCCAGAAAAAGTCCGAAAAAGTTAGTCTAAAAATGAGAAAATAGCAAAAACCCATTTTTCCGTGACTAACCTGCTTTCCAACATGCTCTGCAGCAGCAGTAGCCTCCGACTTGACCAAAGCTCCCACCAACAGTCCATGCTCCCAGGAGAAGGATTCAAAGACCAATGGAACACCCTCTGGACGACGTCCTCCGAAGATGATCGCATCAATTGGCACTCCCTGTGGAGCCTCCCAATCCGGATGAATAATCGGGCACTGGCTCGCCGGGGCGGTGAATCTCGAGTTTGGATGAGCAGCCTTACCCTCATCTCCAATATGCCATCTATCTCCAAGCCAGTTAGTGATCTCCAACTGCTTCAGCTGCTCATCAGTCCATCCCTTACGCTCCTTGAGCTCTTTTTCAAGTCCCTCCCAGAAGTATTCTCCCTCGGAGGTCTCTGCGACATTAGTAAAGATCGAGTTCTTTGTGAAGGACTCCATAGCCATTGCATTTGTCTTGTGGGAGGTTCCTGGAGCAACTCCGAAGAATCCGGCTTCAGGATTGATCGCATAAAGTCTTCCGTCCTCTCCAAACTTCATCCAGGCGATATCATCTCCAACGACTCTCACCTTCCAGCCGGGAACAGTAGGTGTAAGCATTGCCAAGTTAGTCTTTCCACAGGCAGATGGGAAAGCGGCCGCCACGAACTTCTCCTGTCCCTCTGGGTTTGTGATACCCATGATAAGCATGTGCTCGGCGAGCCATCCCTCGTCTCTTCCGATGTTACAAGCGATTCTCAAAGCGAAGCATTTCTTTCCGAGGATCGAGTTTCCTCCGTATCCCGAACCGAACGACCAGATCTCACGTTCCTTTGGGCGATGAGCAATCATAACCTTGTCTGGGTTGCATGGCCAATGGTTGATGACCTTTTCTACAAACATACAGTTCAAATTGTACATCAACCTCTGACTTACGCTTAACTGGACGTGGAAGTCCCACAGAATGAATGCATCTCACAAAGTCCTGATCACCGAGAGCATCCAAAACCTTCTGTCCCATTCTTGTCATAGTTCTCATGCAAAGAACGACATAGGAACTGTCAGTCAACTCAATTCCAATCTTCGAAAGGGGTCCTCCAATTGGTCCCATGGAATATGGAACGACGTACATTGGACGGCCAGCCATGCATCCAGGGAATCGGGCGTCGAGTTCCTTTCCAAAGGTCTCCTCAGACATCCATTGTCCCATAATCGGACGGACTCCTTCTGGGGTGTGGCACACAGAGTCGTACTTGTCCTTGGTGACCATCCAGGTCTTCGACTCAACTCGAGCAACATCACGGGGGTCAGTGCGGCAGAGGTAGCTGAAACATTCATATTTCTTTTCTAATCTTATAAACATCAAGTTCACATCACTTTTTTCCCTTCTTTTCTTGCTACAAACACCCTTAACCTTCAAAAACAATCTAGAAAACAAATCAAAGTTCAACCTGACAAACATCTCAATTTCTCTAATCCTCTTGTCTTGACACTTGAAAGAAACATTATCCGTCACTCACTTCTCCGTGCAGTTCATCAAATTTGATTTGTGTTTAGTGGTCTAGAGACGAGAAAACGACGAGAAAACATGTTTCCGATGATCGTTTGATATCAAGGGCGTTTGGGTTTGAGAGTACAAAGAAGAAAGTGTGTGTATTTTGCTAGAGGTGTCGGAAAGTTATTTTGAAGGGAAAAATTGGGATTATAAATGTATTGCATAGAAAATTTCAAGCTTTACAACTTTGTAATTGACAGTTTTTTGATTGTTCCAATGATTTTCGAGATATGCAAGGAAAACCGATACACAACCTCAAAAACAAGTGACGAAAATGTTCCAACTTTGAAAGTTTGTAAAAATTGAATTTTTGCTTCGAAAACAAGATAAATATTTCATTTAAAAGACAATTTTACGCTCTACAACTTATTAGTTCACTGCTTTTTGCTTTCTGTATTGGTTCTCAAGATACGCAAGGAAAACCAATACGACTCCTCAAAAACAAGTGACGAAAATGCTCCAACTTTGAAAATTTGTGGAAAATTGGATTTCAGCTTTGAAAACAAGATAAGAACATGATTAGATAGCAAATTTTAAGCTCTACAATTTATCAATTGACTGTTTTTTGCTATCTGTATTGGCTTCCAAAATGTAAGGTGAAAACCTTCAAGCGCCCGCCCAAAAAGTGACAAAAAATGCTCGAACTTTGAAAGCTTTGTAAAAAATTGGATTTTAGTTTTCAAAACAAGATGAAAGCATCATTCAATAGACAATTTTAAGCTCTACAACTCATTAGTTGACAACTTTTTTCAATCTCTGCTCGTTCCCTCACTACAACGCTTTCCCCTCAACTCACCACTTCTCATAAGCCGTCAATGGAGTCAGCACTCCTCTCTCAACCAGCTTATCAACAATATCATCATATTCCTTCTGGGATCCATCACAAATGTAGATTCCAGCTGGATTCATCAACTCGGCCTTTTCAGCCACAAAACGTTGAACCTTCGGGGGCAACGATCCAAAGTCTCCCTTGAAGATTGGGATGTGGTTGAGCTTGTGGGTGACCACTTCGGTGACCACTTGGAAACCATCGGTTTCCATTGAACGCAGGGAACGACAGTCGTCAGACATTGTTGGTTCTATGAAACAAGACTTTTAAAACAAGAAAAATTCAACAGAAACAAGCAAAAAAGAAAAAGCATGTAAGTACGCCCGAAAGGGACAAAAAGAGTGAGAGCACAACAAAAATGTGCTCGCTGCTCAGAGAGGCTCACTGAGCGACCAATGGCCAGCAAAATGCGCTCTTGCGTCTCCTTTTTCTCTCTTTTTCTATCTCTTCTAGACGCTTCGCGTTTCTTCTTCTCGATTCAGATGCGAAGGAAAAGGGGCGGAGTCTTGGCGATTTGCACGTAGGGTGATTTTGGGCACGGGTCTACTGGGAAAAGTGGAGTGAGTGGAAAGGGGGACTTTGAGAGTACATTGATTAGAGTATTTTTGGATTAAAGAATGCCTGAAAATTGGGAAAAATTGGTTTGTGAACTTGGATTCAGAGTCAAATTGAAGGGTGTTGGGCTCCAAGTGTGTTTTGTAGTTTTCGTAGTGAACATTTATTTTTTTCCAGAGTTATTTTCCGGATTTTTAGATTTTTTGAAACTTGTACAGGTTACCACTAATAGAAAAAAAGAATATTCAAAAAAGCGTATTAGCTTTTTTGAAAATTGAGGATTACTGTAGCTCAAAAAATTTGAAAAAAATTCCCAGTTTTCTATAATCTTTTTTTTCTTTTACTTCATGAATCTTGCTGCCTAATGGATACTAGAGATTTATTTAATTTAATTTTTCCAAAAAACTACAGTAATCCCTTGATTCAAAGGCGCATGGGAAAATTTTCGAAAAATTTTTTTTTTCATTTTTTTTCAGATCAAAAATTTTTTATGTCAGTTTTTTTTCGAGTAAGTGGTAAATATTGTAAGTTTGTTGTATTTTATTGTTTCATTATCTACAGTAATCCCTAATTCAAAAACGAAAAAAAAAAATTTTTTTCAAAAAAAATTTTTTTTCAATTTTTTTCAGTTCAAAAAGTTTTATTTCATTGTTATTTTTAATCGAGTGATACTGTAGATTTATTTTGTTTTAATTTTTCATTAATTACAATGATCCCTTAATTCAAAGGCGCGTAACAAAATTTTCGAAAAAAAAAATTTTTTTTTTAAATTTTTTTCAGCTCGAAAAATTTTTTCAAATTTTTTCAGATCGAACATGTTTTCCTGTCGATTTCAGAGGTTTTCTAGTTATCATACAAGTACAGTACTTTTCCTGGGATACTGTACTTCAAAAACTTTCGGAAATTCCATAGTTCAAATCCCCAAAACTCTCTCTCCTCGAGACGCCGAGAAAAAGCCCCCCCGGGATCCTGAAAAGTTGCACATCAGCACGTTTCTCGCCCAGAGAGCACGTGTTTATGCGTGCTCCAGACGAGAGAATCGCTCCGAAATCTCATCAACAAGCGAGTTGTCAAAGAAGATGATAGAAACTGGGGATAGCGGACTTTTGAACATTGAAAAACGGGACTTTTATAACAAAAACAAGGGGAAACATCTAAAATCTTAACATCAAACGCTAAAGAAACCTATTACCCATATGGTTTCAGAGTTTCAAATGAGAAAAAGTAAATTTATGAAGCCCAATTCCTCGTGGTATCCACATAATCTCCATCGGGCGCCTCGTAACCCTTGACTGGCGGTGTCATGGACGGTCCTTGGAAAGTGATCGGAAGATCTGAGTGAGCGGGTTGAACAGCTGCTTCATAGAGCTCTGGGGACAGTTTTTTGAGCTCCTGAAAGTCATTTTTCAGCTTGGTTGCGTGTTTTTTGATACCTGGAGAGCTTTGTTTTGGGATGCGATGGCGAGACGGATCCAGGCGTCGTCTTCACGTTGGAGAGCAAGTCGGGAGCGGGTGTAGTCCTGGAAATAGCTATTCTAGAGAGATTTTGATTGGAAAATGCAAAAAAATCTAGATTTTTGGAAGAAATGCGGAAAAATGAAGATTTTGGAAAGTTTTTGGCTGAAGTTTTCGATTTTACACCAAATCTGCCGGAAATCGGACATTCCGAACTATGAATTTATGGATGTTTTTCAATTTTTAAACTAAAAACACTCACTTTCAACGCTACAGCTCTCTCGTCGATCTGATCCATTGACAGCTCAGTTGGTGGTCGTCGACGTTCTCTAAAATTGGTTTTCCGTCTTTTCTGAGCGATTTTTTCGCTTTTACTCACTCAATATTCTTCGCAGACTTCACATCCAACGTCATCTCATCCACAGGCTTCGGTTTCTTCGAGTGCTTCTGCATCTGACGGATCTCCTTCTCAAGACGCTTTCGGCGACGAGCTTCACGTTGTTTGGCGACCTAAACATCACTTTTTTTAGTTGAACTTTGTCGTGAAGCTTCACAAAATAATAAAACACTCACCTCCGGATCAATTTTCTTCTGTCGCTTCATAAAAACCGATCCAGCGGCTGGAGCGGTTTGATGGATGGTTCGGGTGGCGGAGAGCGAGAGTTTGGCAAAGTTTGAGAGTAGATTCATGGCTGGAATAAAGATAATTAGTTTTTTGACTCAAAATAGTGCGAAAATCACGAAGAAATCGAGAGAATTCAGAGGAAAATGCGAATTTTTGAGAAAAAAAATAATTGGTAAAAAACAACGACACTCCAATATTCCGCCCGAGCCTTGTTTAGCATGTCTGCGTCTCTCCCTCCCACACACTCTCTCGCCTCTAGATTCTCTTTTTCGATCCTTTTTTGCGCATTTCTACTAATTTTTTACTCAAAATCTAACAAAATGGAAACAATTCAGGAAGAATCAGAAACAGAAGACATGGAATCAGGTTAGTATCCTTTTTATTCTAGAGAAATATGTTTTTCAATCGGATTGCGTTTCAGAATCTACTAGCCAAGACTACCCGAGTCCCCAGAGCTCTCAAAATCCCGAGAATCCTTCAAATTCAAAAACCGAAACTGCCAAATTGAACAGGATAAAACGAAAATCAATCCTGACAAAAATCAAGCTGAAATCCAAGAAAGAAGAGCCACCAAAGTGGATTTGTAGTGTGAATGGTAATTTTTTAATCGTTTTCCTAGATATTCTAATTATTTTTATTTTTAGGATGTAAATGGGGTGGTCGATACAAGCCGCTACTCATCTCCCATGTAAAAACTTGCCATCCGGACCGAAAAGACGTTCTGGAGCTGGAACCCTATGATTTGGTGAGATTTTTCAATTTTTTCTTTTGTTATTTGCATGAAATTGGAATTTTAGATTTCTCAAAAACCCGAAAACTGGCCGGAACCATTGGAAGTTCGAAAATTAGACGTGGCCGTCGAGCATCATAAAACAGCGGAAGAGGTGGAGAAGTTGGAGGCAGAGATTAAAAAGTTGTAATAGGTCATTTCTTGGATATTAAACGGGTTTTAAGATCTTGTATTTATTAAGTTTTGTACAAAATAAAGCAATGCATAACAAAAATGTCTTTATATTTTGACTTTTCTACTGTTTTTTCAACGTTTACTGGTATTTTTATGTAATTCTTGCATGTGTATGCTATTTTACTTTTAAAAACATTTTTTAAACCTAAAATCTGTAAAAATCTCTATTAAAAACCTCGAAAACTACGTTTTTTTACAAAATGAAAAAAAAATCAGAAAAAAAATAGAAAACATTAAAGGCGCATGCCATTTCGCAGCCGGCGGGTCTCGCAACGATCACGCCAACGACGCTCCGCCACTGCTCGTCGGTCGCACTTTATCCGTTTTTTGTACTCTGCTTCTCTCTTTTCCACACACTCTTTCATCCCCGCGTTCAAAAATTGCTTTGTTTATGGCGAAATTTACAGAGAAATTCGAATTCCGACGGAAAAAATGGACGAAGAGGAAATAGACGTAGTCAACTATGAGCCGGACCTCGAAAAATCGATTGATAACGAAGCGAAACCCGGGTTTTCATGCGAAGAATGCGAATATGTCGGCAGGACTCTACGAGGATTGAATGCGCATCGACGACACAAACATGAGCAGAAGCCCGAGGAACCGGCGAGACGGGTCAGACAGAATGTAGGCTTTCAATTAAAAAATATTGATAAAAAAATTGAGAAATTCAGGCCAAAAAACGAAAAGAAACAGTGGAAGAGAAGCCGGAGAGGGTCACGACGAAACAGTTGTTAGGAGGTAGAAAACGACCAAAAACAGTGTTGGAGAATGTGGAGGAAGGAAGTTCTTGTGAGTATTTGATTGAAAATCCTAGAATAATTTTGAAAAACCGGAAAATTTCCAGCCCGCGGTCCCCCGATCCAAGGACTTGAAATGATCGATCAAGACATGCCAGTTGGAGAATTCGTCGCCCGCAGAACCACCGGAGCCTTCAATTTCGATGGCGAATACGATGATATGGGTGGTCCGATGGTTGTTGGAGAGGAAATTGTAATCGATGGAGAAGGAGGCGAAGAAATAGAGGAGATTCCGATCAACAGCAGATATGTACAGAAGAAATACATTCGCAATCGCTCCTCACCGAAACCTCGTCGTCCACCCAACAGATTCCCTGAAAAAGATGGCCTGGGCAATCCATTCGTCCACCAAAACCCAAAACACTACTCCAATCGGCTTGTTCATGGAGATCCAGACGGAAAATACAAGTGTTATATTCAGGATTGTGGCTGGAAGGGAGCCTATAGATCTTTGAGAATGGAGCACATGAAAACGATCCACCCGGATTGGAAAATGCCGCCAAGATACTTGCTTCAACGCATCACCAAAGACAACACCTACATTAACCCGGAAGACTATGTTCCACCAATCGCATGTCAAGTCGAAGGCTGCACCTGGCGTGGTAACTTCCGAGCTTCCCGAAGTGCTCATATGAAGAAAGAGCATCCTCAAGAGCACGCAGAGAAGAAGAAGAAGCTTCCGGGATACGATTGCAATGGTTCTTATACATGTCACTTTCCAACGTGTCCGTGGAGAGGATGGTCCAGGTCGACGAGAAGTTTGCATCTGAAAAAGGAGCATCCTGAGTGGAGGCCAGAGGATTCAAGGCTCCAGGTTAGTGTTTTAAACTCAAAAACCTCAAAATCATTGTTTTTCAGATGCTTCTCACCTGCTTCCACTGCAAATCCTCCTATCCCTCCTACCAACACCTCACAAACCACATCGAACAACACGGTGGCATCGGATTGCATGTTGATCAGATTTTCGACAGCAAAGAAGACTTTTCGTCATGGCTAGAGAGAATCGAAGGGATCTATTCGATGACTTTTGAAAAAAGTGAATCACTTGCGACTTCTACGGACTTCATTGCCTACACACTTCACTGCAATTGTGTTGGAGGTCGTGGAATACAAATCGCAGCGGATTCTCGAAACTTTATCTATCAAAATCACCACTTTCTGAAACGCCGAACTCATCATTTCCTAACACGAAGCAAAAATGACTGTTCTGCACATCTAGAAGTTCGGGAAGATCCTTATAGAGATCAGATTACGGTGAAGGGAAGTCTGGAGCATACAGGACATCGATTCGGAACTCCGCTTGTTAGAATGTGTGAGTTTTTAATGAAATTCAAAGAAAAGAAATCATGAGCCCTCTATTTTGCAGCCCCCATGGACCGCCAACTCTACGCTGATATTCTGGAGATAAAGAATCATCGCGAATTCCGATTGCGAGGCGTTGATGCTGTGGAAAAGTTGAACACCTTTGAAGGCTTCACAATGGACAATTTCATGCCTCCAAAAACCATAGTGGTCATCGAACCACTCGACGACGACCCGATCATCTCACTCCGAATGATCATTGATCAATCCGATCAGTCCTGCTTCTTTGCTGTAGACTTTGGAGAATTTGGAGATAACCTTGGCATAGAAAAATGCTCGTTTGGATACATGTCCCATGAGATGAAGAGATATTGGACGGAATTCGGACCGGATCGAGTGGTTACTATTGATGTGTGCATTGCCGAATTCGACACTTTGGATCTGTTCCAGTACTCTGTTATTGTTTCCGATGAGCAATTCGTTCCGAAATGCGCACTTATATACCTGACAACTGATCAATCTACTGGATGTCAAACGGTTTTGGAGCAGTTGAGGGCTGTGTGAGTTAAAAATTAAGTTTTTGCCTTTTTGACACCTTCACTTTTAGAGACCCCCGTCCACCAGTGAATTTCATGTGCGATGCCTCTCAAATCTGGCCAGACACTATCGAAAAGCTTTATCGAACTGAAACAGAACCAGAGCCCCCCGCTCTTATCAGTGAATGGACCATAATGGACTACTGGGCGACGAAAGCAGAACAATTGGTTGATAATGAATTTGACATTTACTGCATCATCACTGCACTCCGACGACTTTTGAGGACTGAAGACGCCAATCAGTTTATGTTTTTCGTTGTGGAATTCTTTGAAGCGCTTTTCGAGTGTGGATATGATCGATTCGCAGAGTTCTTCGATGCTCAATTGGCGGATTTGGAGTATTTGAAGGTGAGAGTTTGGTTTTTGATAATAAGAGTTGACAGCTGCAACAAAAATCGGTTTTTCGATGTTTTCTCATTTCTGAATAGATTTTCTCAAATGTTTTTGACAAATTCAGATAGAAAATGAAATTTAGAGCCTTGAAAAAGTCAATTTGACCAGATTGATTAAGTTCTTCATAGAAAATTTTCCGGTTCTGTGTTTTAGTAATAAAATTTCAAAAATTGATAATTTCGGTCCATCAGACTATTTCTAAGCTCCAATGTTTTTTTCTAAGCTTCAGAATGGTTCGATTAACAGAAATTATGAGTTTTTTAGAGCGAAAGTTTCAGATTTTGCCATTTTTGTCAGAAAATAACGAAAATGGGAAATTCGTAATGAAAAATTCACCAATTCTGGTCGAACTATCTATTTCTAGGCTCCAAGCTAGTAGAATCCACAAAACTGAAAAAAACAATGATTTTTCAGCGCTGGAGCCCTTGCCACCGAAACGCATTCACCAGCCACGGACACCCAACTCTCGCAGTCGCCTCCCAATCCCTTCGCAGCATGTACCTCTCCGCTAGAGCCATCGAACGTCCCGATCAGTGGTTCGCCCATTCCACCAAACGAATCGACGAGTTCAACGATGTCCGTGGCACCCAGACATTCACTCTTCGACCAATTGACACTCCAAAGAAGTTCTACTACGAGACCATCAACATTCAAGAGTTCCACAAACAAGTTGTGGAGCAGGACGCCGAGACTTTGCTGGTTTACGAGGAAGAAGTGGATGAAGGAGAGTATGTGGAAGTTGTCGAAGAGGAAGTTATCGGGGAAGAAGAGCTTTATGAAGAGGTTCTGGATCCGGGGCAAACCATGGAACACTTGGGACCCGAGGAAGTTGTGGAAATTGACCAAATGGAGCATTTGGATCATTTGGAACAAGGAGAGATTCATCAGGAAGACCAGGAGCACCCAGAGCATCATGAAGACCCAGAGGATCTAGACATCCAGAACCATCCAGAAGAGGAAGATCAGAATCAGCCATCCACCTCGGAAGAAGTTTCGGAGCCTAGAAAACGTTCCCCATCCCAATCTCCACCTCAATCTCCATCTTCACCAATACAAAAACAACGCGACACAACACGAGCAGTGATCCGAGGAACCCGAAAACGAAAGGAACGATTCGCAGAGCTTCGAGACTGTCCGCCAGATGTCATGAGAGCCATCGCAGCCCATGCGATTTCTTATGATGGACGCAAAAAAGAGCAGAGACCGTTTATCTGCTTGCCTTCGGAAGCCCAACTAGGTCAATCAGCGACCCCAGTGATTCCGACACCGGATCTCAGGCCGTATCTGGGAGATGCAATGCCTACGAACCCTAAGGAGTATCAAGGTGGAAATCGAAGACAATCAACGTCGGAATATCGTCATGAAAGCCCCAGAAAGTTCCAACCGGTTTCTCAGGAATGGAGACAAAAGATGCATCATCATCATCAACAGGAACATCACAGAAGACTGCATGAAATGGATCAGGTACTTTTTTGATTTTTTTTTAAATCCGAATTCATTACAAAAAAATTCGAAAAAATCGGTTTTCAAAAAACAACACAAAATCTGAAAATTTTAGCTGAAAAACTGAACAGTTTTGGTTGAACTGACTATAAATCGGTCTCAAATTTCCTATTCTATCCAAATTCATTGAAAAAATTGAAAAAATCGGTTCGAAAACAAAAAAAACACCAAAAAATCTATTCCTAGTAATATTTTCCATTTTTCAGCAACCTTCAACTTCGGGACCCTCCACCTCCTACCATCACCACGGAATGATGGAAATGGAAGACGACGACGTGGAAGATCATCATCAAATGCACCACGACGACCAACAGCCGTGCTCTTCGTCGTCTATGTATAGATAGGATTTTTCTGGAAATCCTTTGGAAAAACTTTGAATTTATGATTTTTTGGGGCTGGACCCAGTTCTTGTTCTAATTCTCTACTTGATCTCCGATTTTTTGTTTTAATTTTTCTGAATTCTTGCAAATTTTGTCTATTACCAATTTTATAAATTTTTTATAATAATTTTGGGAGATTTCCCAATTTTTTTGATTCTTTTTCGATGTGTTGAAGAGTTTTTCAAGCTCTTTTTATATTTTTATCACCAATTTGATTTTTTCCTCCTAATTTTTTAATTTTTTTTCCAGAAAAAAATGTCCGCTTCGGTGCCAGCAGATCTCCGTAATCTCCGTGCCTGTTTGCTCTGTTCACTCATCAAATCCGTCGATAACTTTGTCAAAGAGGGCTGCGAAAACTGCGATCCGGTGCTTCATTTGAAGGGTGATGAGGAGAAGGTCTACGATTGCACCAGGTAGGAAAATTGATGTTGAAAAATAAAAATAAAATCAATTTTTAAAAGAAAAAATTCATAAATTTACGATAAATTTGAATTCATAAAAATCAGAAGCTAGTCTTGAAAAATTTGTAAATTAGCTTCTAAACGTTTTTTTAAAATCAATTTTCTACATGTTTTCACAGCGAAAATCAAAAAAAAAGTTAGGATCTTGCCACGAAATCGATTTTTCCATGTTTTCTCTTATCTAAACATGTTTTATCAAACTTTTTTGATGAAAACAGATGGAAAAAGGAATTCGGAGCCTAGAAGTAGTCAATGATCAGAATTTGTGGATTTTTTTGTAATTTTTCGACTAAAAACTCAAAATCTGACAAAAAATTTTCTCTATCCAATTTTTTAGTAAAAAAAATTTTCAAGAATCTATAATTTTTTGCTGTTTTTTCGATTTTGAACCGATTTGGACCAATTTTCTCAAAATTTTTCAATGAAAACGGATAGAATAGAGAATTTGAAACCGGTTGATAGTCATTTCAACTAAAACTTTCCAGTTTTTCAGCAAAATTTTCAGATTTCGTGTTTTTGACGGAAAAATTACAAAAATGAGTAAATTGCATTGAAAAACTCAATAATTCTGGTCGAATGAACTATTTCTAGGTTCCAGATAAATTCTTTTTTCTATTCGTTTTCATTAGAAAAAAATTCAAAAAAAGTTGGTCCAAAAACGAGAAAACAGCAAAAAACTGATTTCGTGGCAAGACCGCTGTAGAAAACAAAAAAAAACCAGAATTTTTCGAGGGAAAAATTTAGAAATTGACCAATCTAGATTTTGAAAAATCAGAAAATGGTCTAGAAAAATTGAAAAAAAATCGCTCCTAAATGTTTTCTCAATTTTCCAATTTTTCCAGCGCCAACTACGACGGAATGATCTCTGCAATGAGCCCCGACGACTCATGGGTGTGCAAATGGCAGAAAATGGCCCGAAAAGTCAAAGGAATGTACGCAATCAGCGTATCAGGATCCCTGCCGAGCAACGTGGTCAGCGATCTGAAAAGCGAGGGAATCCGCTACAAGCCAAGCCAGAGAGACTACTCGATTCAGGCGAAGAAATAAACGATATTGGAGGGTTTTGGATTTTTTGGTGATCTCTAACATGTTTTTTTATGATTATTTATTGGTTTTTGGCAATTCAATCAATTTCAATTTCAATTTCACACACTTTTTTTTTTTGAAATTTTGTAATTTTAACAATATTGGAAACCAAAAAAATTATTATTTGCCTAAAAATTGTGAGCAATGTCTCTTATATCATAAATGCAAAGAATCATGCGGGTAAAGCTGAAAATGCAAGAAAATCAATATTCAAAAAAATTGAGAAAAAAAATAACATTTAGGTCATTTTCTCCAGAATCGGAATAATCTGGTCAAAGTTCGGACGTCGGCCCGGATCCTCGTTCATGCAAATGTTCATAAGACGGTTCATGTTTCGGGCGATTCCTGGTGGGATTTGGACACGGAGACCTTCGTGGGAGATCTGGAAAAAAAAAGAGAATTTTGAGAAAAATGTCGAAAAAAAATTTTTTTTTTTGAAATTTTTTTTTGAAAATTTTTGGAATCGTTCAGCTACAGTAACCCAGAAAAAAGCTAAAATACAGACCATTTTTTAAAAAATACAGTACCTAAAATTACGTACAGGATCAATTTTCAGTACCTACAGTTATCTGAAATTTTTGAAAAAAATACAGTAATCCAAATTTTTTCTATTTTTTTTCTCAAGAATATAGATAACTAGTACAAGCTACAGTAACCCTAATTTAAAGAAAAAAGTTACAGTAACCCAAGAAAAAATGAGTCAAACTACAGTACCCCTGAAATTTAGAAAAAACTACAGTAACCAACCGAAAAAATTTTTTTTTGTCAATTTTTGCATTAAAAAAAAGAATTTAAGCTACCGTATCCTAGCAAACAAGAAAAAAAACTATCCACGGTAATGAAAAAATTAATTTAGGGAAAACTACAGTAACCCCGGTTTATTTTGGAAAGGTACAGTAATCTAATTTTTTTTCTACAGTACCTCAAAAATTTTCTAGATCAAATTCAAATAATCCACAATAACTATTTCTGCCTACAATACCCCCTTAAAATTTGAAATAAAAACTAAAAACTACAGTAACCCAGTCAAGTCAAGCTACAGTAACCTCAAAATTTTTGAAAAAAGTACAGTAATCCAAATTTTTTCTCTACAGTACTTTCAAATTTTTTAGATCAATTTTCAGTGATCTACAAAAACTATTTTAGCTTTTAGGAATCTTGAATTCTAGGAGAAACTACAGAAACCCAATCAGGTCAAGCTACAGTACCCCCTATTCTTTGATAAAGGACCCTCAAATTTTCTAGATCGATTTTCAAGATTCTAGATAACTAGATCAATCTACAATCTACTCCTTACCTTCATTCCACACTCCATCGGCGACAAATCAGCAAACGGAACCTCTCGAGTATTCAACTCCCACAACAACACGGCAAACGACCACATATCAGCCGCCCGGATATTCAGATCTTCTGGGGACCTGGTAAGAGCTTCTGGAGACATCCAAGCAGGCGAATAAGCCTTTCCGACTTCTTGGAATGAGAATTTCGTGTCAGCCATTGACAATTTTGCAGTGAGCTCTTCATCAACGACAACGTGCTTTGAGGAGAGGTAGAACCTAAAAGTTTGAACGCTTGTAAAAAATTGAGAATTTAAGAAAAAAATAAAGTCTAAATTGGATTTGATAAATAATTTTTTGCTCTATAACTTTGTAGTTGACAACTTTTCAATATCTTTTTTGGTTTTCGAGGAAAAAATTCAAAATGCAAAGTGCAATTTTCTGTAAAAATCCCAACCTCAAAGTTTGAACGCTTGTAAAAAAATGAGAATGGAAGGAAAAAATAAAGTGTAAATTGATTCTGATAGATAATTTCTTGCTCTATAACTTTGTAGTTGACAACTTTTTCTAATCTTTTTTGGTTTTTGAGATAAAATTCAAAATGTACATACATAAAGTGCGATTTTCTGTAAAAATCCCAACCTCAAATTTGAAAATTTGAACGTTTGTAAAAAATTGAAAATGCGAGGAAAAAATAATGTTTAAATTGATTTTGATAGCAAATTTCTTGCTCTATAACTTTGTAGTTAACAACTTTGCGATATCTTTTTTGGTTTTTGAGAAAAATTCAAATAGTAAAGTACTGCCTTTCTGTAAACCAGTAAAAGAATCTAAAAGTTTAAAGCTTTGTAAAAAATTGAGAATGCAAGGGAAAAATAAACTATAAATTGGATTTGATAGCTAATTTTTTGCTCTATAACTTTGTAGTTAACAAATTTTGCATATCTTTTTTGGTTTTTGAGATAAAATTTAAAATGCAAAGTGCGATTCAAAAAAATGTAAAAATCCCAACCCCACCTCAAAATCATCGGATCCAAACTGTGCAAATAACTCATTCCTCGAGCAACATCCAACGCAAATCGAACTGCTTGACTGTGATCAATAACAACAGCTAAAAAAAATAGAAAATAAAAATTTCAAGGATTTTGAAAAAAAAACTTACAACTCTGTTCATGAAGCACATTGTACAAACTTCCGAATGGCATGTACTGGGAAATGATAATCAAGTTTGGAGGTTGATTTGCGGCTGCCAGGACTGCACAAATGTTTGGATGGGCAAAGATTCTAAATGAAAAATTAGAAACAGTTAGAAATTTGAAGAAAAAAAAATTTCGAAAAAAAAAATTTTTTTTTTGAAAAAAAAAATTTTCTCAAAAAGTCAAAACCAACCTAAGAGCCGGAAACTCTGTCTGGAAATCTCTAGAAATCCTTGCAGTAACCTCTTGAACATTCAGAATCCTCGCCACAATATCACTTTGTTGCCATTTTCCACGCCACAACTCTCCGGAATGGGATTCAGCAATCTATAATACAAAAAAAAAATTTTTTTTTTTGAATTTCAAAATTCAAAACCCACCTTATTGATCAAATTCAACGACGACACATCAACTCCAGTGTATCTAGAAAGTGTAGCATCGCGAGTTCGCGATTTTGTGCCCTTCCAAGTGGTATCTTTGAACGGAACACGATCATTTGGAGCCTGGCCGTTTTCTTGGGCGATTTCTAAAATGGTTTTTGATTTTTAACGGAATTTTTAGGTAGTTTTCCTCACCCAAAACAATATTCTTGCACTGTGGCTGACAAACATCAAGTGGAGACTGTCCCCTTTTGTTACAGACATTCACAAGAGCTCCATACTGAATGAGATCTTCAGCAATCTGCTCATAACCCCAGAAACACGCGTAGTGGAGTGGTGTCATTCCATGTTCGTTTGTGGCGTTTACGTCGGCTTTTCGGGACAAGAGTTTCTGGAAAATTTGGTATTTCGACCCTACAAGTAGTAGACATGTCTATGTAAATTTCAGAGCGCTATAACTTAAGATTGATAAGAGATATTACAAAGTGGTCAACTGATAAAATGTAGGAAATTTTGTAAACTTTATTCTGTTAGTTGACAACTTTCTATTATCTCTTTTTGTTCTTGAGTTATAGCGTTAGATAAACAGCAGTACAAGCGGACCACTTGGAGTGTCGTACTAAAAACTTGTAGCTTGTGTTCAAACCACTGTATCTCATGAATTAAGGAAGGTATTAAAAAGTTGTTGACAAATAAAATGAAGATCTTTCTAAGCTCTACAATTTTGTAGTTGACAATTTTTCATTATCTCTTATTCTAACCTAGATATAAATCAAACTCTATTAGTACTGCGATAATGCGACGTGGCACTCGACGGGTGTCGCCACGAAATCGGTTTTTTTGCTGTTTCCTCGTTCTTCGACCTACTTTTTTAAATTTTTTCTGATGAAAACGGATAGAAAAAAAAATTTGAAAACTATAAATAGTTTATTCGACCAGAATTATTGAGTTTTTCCTATTTTTCATTTCGATTCACTCATTTTTGTAATTTTTCAGATAAAAACATGAAACCTAAAAATTTTTGCTGAAAAACTGAAAAGTGTTGTTTCAACTGACTATCAATTGGTTTGAAATTTTTATTTTATCCAAATTCATTGAAAAAATGTTGAAAACATTGGTTCAAAATTGAGAAAACAGCAAAAAACTGATTTTTGGTAGATTCTTTAGCTCAACTCACCACCACCACCTGCCGATGACCATGAGCGGCTGCCAAATGAAGACTTGTGTCATCTCCCATATTTGTAGAGTTTACACGTGCTCCACGTGACAATAACATCTCTGCAATCGCCACGTGACCCTCCTTAGCAGCCCAGTGAAGGAGAGAAAAGGCGTGATCGTCACCGACATTCAGATCGTGTTCGTGGTCGTCTAGCCAGACGCGGACCTGGAATTTGATAGTTTTTGCAATTTGAGGTTAAAGATAAAGAAATGAGGATTGTTTTATCAGTTGACACTTTTTTAGTATCTATTTTTAGAAAAAAGTTATGAAGGTTTGAAGTTGAAGCAAAAAAAAATTGTTAAAAAATTTTCAACGAATTTTGAAATTTTCCCACTAGAGCTAGAAAAAAGTGTTCAACTAACAAAATAGTTTTCAAATCTTCTTTTATTTTATCCAAGTAAACCCATGTTTGACCTATGTTTTGAGAAAAAAATATGAAGGTTTGAATTTGAAACAAAAAAAAATTTTTTATAAATTTTTTTCCAATTTTTTTCACGAATTTTTTAAATTTTCCCATAAGAGTTAGAAAAAATTGTTCAACTAACAAAATAATCTTCAGAAATTTTTCTATTTTATCCAACTAAACCCATATTTTTTGGTTACATACCTGAAAAGTGTTTCCCTCGCGAACCCAACCGAACACATCTTCCATTATAATGGGCACATTGGGTTTGTGCGCGTGGTAATGAGTGGATAATGACATTGTTGGTCTAAAATTAAAAGAAAATTAAGGATATTAAAAAATAAAGCAAAAAAAATTTTGAGAAAAAAAATTGCCTTGAAAAAATAGGACCACCATAAAAAAAACCACAGAAAATGTCTAAATTTTTCTATTAATTTTCAGGAAATTTGAAACCTTATATTCAAAACCTTTTCTTAAATCAGAAACACTAGAAAATCATAGATAAAATTCTGCGAGAGACCCAGAGAAAAAGACAAAACGAGGTCAACACAATGGCAGTTGTTGGCTGGTCAGAGAGGGGGAGACCAGCCCCGCCGCGGGGTATACTATGTGTACTGAACGGACATGTATACAGAATGAGGCTAGAGATAGTGGGAAAAGCTGGAGAAAAGAGGAGAAGAGATAATGTTAGTTTTATGGTTACTTTGGTGTTGTGTTTGAAGCGTGAGTCATTGCACATGTTCTATGAGAATCAGCGACTTTGAAATGTCTTATACAAATTTGAAACTAATATTTTTAAATAAAAAAGATTAAATTAAACATTTTATCAGTTGAGTGCTTTTAAATATCTTGCAAAAGAAAAAAGTTTGGAAACTTTGAAAATTTTTGATTTTTGACCTAGATTTTAAAAGTGTACAGTGCAAATTGATTAGTATCTCAGTTAGCATGAAAGCTAGCAAGAAGTTGTCAACTACAAAATTGTAGAGCTTAAAAAAGCTTCATTTTGTTAGTTAACAACTTTCTGACACCTTTCTTAATTCTTGAGATACAGTGTTTTGAACACAAGCTACAAGTTTTTAGTACGACACTCCAAGTGGTCCGCTTGTACTGCAGTTTATCTAACGCTATAACTCAAGAACAAAAAGAGATAATGAAAAGTTGTCAATTGATGAAATAAAGTTCATAAAATTTCAAACATTTTATCAGTTGACAACTTTTCAATATCTTTTATCAATCTCAAGTTACAGCTCCTCAAACTTCCTTCAAAAAACGGTCTATACTAGATGATCGGAAAACAAGGAAAACAAGCTAGAGACACTGCAAAACACACTGATAAACTGATAAACGCCTCCAAGACCCAGACATTCTAGAGAAAAAGAGAAAGAAGAAAATCTCGGTGAGTGGGCGATTCGATACGGCAATTCGTCTTGGGAATCGAAGCCCAGGTGAGGGAGTGTATGGATCAGAGAGACGTAGAGAAAGAGAGAATGATTAGAGAGTTTAGGGGATGGAGAGACAAAGAGAAGATGGGAAGATGGTTGTAACAATGTGGAAGAAGAGAAGAAGCTGCGGAGAGGACGGGAGGGATGGCATTCGGGAGGGAAGGGATGAGGGGAACTTTGTGATTATGAAGATGAGGGAAGGAGGGGGTTCCTGAGGGGTCCCTAAGGATTTCTGGAAGTCCTGAGAGATTGTGAGGGGTTCTGAATGCTTTAGAAGGATCTTAAAAGGGTTTGCAGGTTCCTGAAGGTTTCTAGGATTCATACACACGCGATCTCGGGAAGTGGCACTTGGCGAGATTTCGAAGCGCTATATCTCCAGATTCAGTAAAGATAACAAAAAGTTGCCAACTGATAACTAGTAGGAAATTTTATGAACTTTATTTTGTTAGTTGACAACTTTTTATTATCTCTTTTTGTTCTTGAGTTATAGTGTTAGATAAACTGCAGTACAAGCGGACCACTTGGAGTGTCGTACTAAAAACTTGTAGCTTGTGTTCAATCCACTGTATCTCAAGAATTGAGAAAGGTATCCAAAAGTTGTTAAATAACAAAATAAAGCTCTTTTTAAGTTCTACAATTGTGTAGTTGACAACTTTTTATTATCTCTCATGCTAACCTAGATATAAATCAAACTCTATGAGCACTGCGGTCATGCGAAGTCGCACATTTTTCGTAGGTTACATTCAATCTAGTTTATTTAACAGTTTTTGACAATTCTTTTCCTGAGACGCAAAATTCAATTTCAAACAATCAATAACAAGTTCAAACAGGACTAATCGCCAAATCCAACTGCAACAATCCAACTTGCGATGACACCTTTGACAACTTGTTGATCACATCAGGATTTGCCAGGTTTTCCATGGTTTTGGAGAAGAAAATCTGTGAAACACCGATTGAATCAGCGTTTAGAATCCCCAAAAGTATAGTTTTCAATTGGGATGTTGAGAGATATGGGACAACCTGGAAAAATCCTAGTTACAGTAATCCTGGCAGCGCAACTTTTTTATCGTACCTGCTCAAAATCCGCTATCAACACACCATACTTGTTTGATAAATCTGTCAACTTTTGGGCTTGAAATTGACTGCACAAAATAACCGACTTTCCCAGTAAACTATCAACAATGGACTGGATATTTGTATAGTTCAGAGATGCTTCAAAAGTAGAGTTATTCTGGATTTCTTGAGCCAATTTGTAGGTGCATTGAGAAGTTCGAGGGGTAGGAGTGGGGAAGTTCTGAAAAAAAAACTAATTTGATCATTGAAAACGGATAGGAAAAGAATTTGGACCCTAGAAACAGTTCATTCGACCAGAATTATTGAGTTTTTCATTGCGATTTACTCATTTTTGTAACTTTTCAGCCAAAAACACGAAATCTGAAAATTTTGGCTGAAAACTGAACAGTTTCGGTTGAACTGACTATCAATCGGTTCCAAATTTTCTATTCTATCCGAATTCATTGGAGAAACTTGAAAAAAATCAGTTCAAAGTCGAGAAAACAGCGAAAAACTGATTTCGTTGCGAGACCCGTAACTTACAAAAATTTTAGGATCCAAAGTAGGAATTTGAAATGGTGGAAGTGTTGGGATGTTGAGGTTTTTCTGAAATTTAGTCTCATTGAGTTTTGGATTACTGTACTCACCCAAAAATCCGGATCCAACGTTGGAATTTGAAATGGTGGAAGTGTTGGGATCAAGTTTTGCTGAAACAAAAACATTTTTCAAACGTTTTTTGAATCAATAATCACCCAAAAATTAGGATCCAAAGTTGGAAGAACAAACGGAGGAAGTGTTGGGATTTGAATTGGCGCCAATGTTGGAAGGTTTTGCTGGAATTTCAAATTCTGGGGTTACTGTACTTTCAAGAAACCATGTAATAAAATACTACTAACCCAAAAATTAGGATCCAAAGTCGGAATTTGAAATGGGGGAAGTGTGGGGATATTTATGTTTTTCTAAAAAAATTTTGAAAAATTTTGAAATTTTTTTAAAAAATTCACCAGAATGTCATCCCAATTTATAGTTGGTATATTGATAAGGAATGGGTTTTGGGTAACCACTGCGTCTTCATCAACTGTATTTTCAGTACCAACATCTCCAGAAATTTTTTGAGAACTTGTTGAAAAAACCTGAATCAATTTTAGCCAAATCTGAGTCTAAAAAATACTGTAAAAACTAAAAAACTCACCAAAAACGTAGAAAAAACAGTCCAGACTGTGGCAAATGATCTCATGGTCTCTTTACAACCAGACTTGGCAGCCACTTTATATGTTTCCAAAAAATGCAAAAGCTGACCAAACACGCATGTTCTAACAATTTCACTTTGCACCGTCGTCATTACAATGTTTGACAAGAGGAAAAAATGACAAAAAACGCAGAAAAAACGGATAAAAACAGAGGAACAGAGAGGGGAGCGGAAGAGACGGTGGACTCGGTGGCGAAGACTGTGTTTTTGGTGGTGAGCTGGAAATGGAAAGGCTATAACTCGAGATTCAGTGAAGATATAAAAAAGTTGTTAACTGATAAATTAAAGCAAATTTCATGAACTTTATTTTGTTAGTTGACAACTTTTCATTATCTCCTTTTGTTCTTGAGTTATAGCGTTAGATAAACTACAGTACAAGCGGACCACTTGGAGTGTCGTACTAAAAATTGTAGCTTGTGTTCAAACCACTGTATCTCAAGAATTAAGAAAGATTTTAAAAAATTGTCAACTGATAAAACATAGCAAATTTTATCAGCTTCATTTCATTAGTTAACAACTTTTTTCCACCTCTACTCCTAACCGAGATATTGAACAATTTTTACACTTACATAAAAAATGGTCCCTGCCATTGGTTGCTGTCCCATTTTAGTGATCAATGGAGATGTTGCAGTGGAAAAAAGGCATTTTGCATCAGTGCAAGTACCCAGAATCATGTCTTCTAAACCAAACGTATAATTGAGTCAATTTTTTAAAGGCTTACGTGGAGTAGTACCATCCAAAGATATCGGGGAAGCAGAGTAGTAGATAAGGACCATGTACAGGGAGCGGTCTGAAATGTGGCCTAGATTTTTTAGAAAACCAATAACTCACAAGAATCTTGCTTTGGCATTGAAACAGTGTTATCCAAATACGCTTGGAATCTCTGGGAAGACGTGACATTTATGGTTTGACTGGGTTGTCCAACAATGATGTTGTAGTTGAGAAGCACGGCGAATGGCTTGTAGAGGGGGTCTAAAAAGGGTTATAACTCGAGAACCAAAAGAGATGTTAAAAAAGTGTCAACTGATAAAATATAGAGCAAAGTTTGAACTTTTATTTGTTAGTTGACAACTTTTTCATGTCTCTTTTTATTCTTGAGTTATTGCGTTAGATAAACTGCAGCACAAGCGGACTACTTGGAGTGTCGTACTAAAAACTTGTAGCGTGTGTTCAAACTACTGTATCTCAAGAATTAGGAAAGGTATCAAAAAGTTGTTGACTAAGAAAATAAAGCTCTTTTTAAGCTCTACAACTGTGTAGTTGGCAACTTTTCAATATCTCTTGTTCTAACCTAGATATCAATCATCAAAGTTTCCCTACTTACCAACCACAGTAACCACATGAATGTACCCTGGATTTATCATGTTGGCAACAGATAAAGACTGTATGATTCCAGTAATATAACCCGGGGAACTGATAACAACAAGTTCATCTCCAATTCGAGCTGGAGGGAAGTTCAAAGTTGCACTTGCTGGGGCCAGTTGGACCTAAAAAATGTGATAATGCAAATTCGCTCTATTGAGAATATCCCTACTCACAGTTTCAATTAAGCCGTATGGAGGTGTTGGAAGGATTTGAGGGGTTAGTTGCTTGTCGGTGAACCCTAAATTACTAGTTTTGAGTTTTTTAGACAATTAGAATTGGACTTACAATCCTTCGCAGTCATCCTCCCACTCTCACAACACAAATTGAGCTTTGTTCCAGTGGAATTGTTGCTTGAAGAGCTAAAAAGAGCTTGTTTTAAGTGTTTTCTGATTGTTTGATAACTCACCGACACGTAAAACCCGATGGACATTGAGATCTGACATCTGGGTCGCAGGTTTGATAGTCAAAGGGGAAGCCACCACCAGGGCAGAGAATTTGGGCGGTAGTCGGGGCTAAAAGGGTGATAACTTGAGAAGGGTTAGAGATATTAGAAAGTTGTCAACTAATAAATTGTAGAGCGGAAAATTTGCTATTGATTGATGTTTTTACTTTTGTTTGAAAATCAAATTTAAATTTTTTACGATTTTTCAAAGTTGAGCAAAATTTTTTTAAAAATTTTTTCAAAATTGAAAAATTGAAGTTTCCAAATTTTTGACTCACCCAATAATTCCGTTAAGACCAATAAAATCCCAACAGGTACAATCATAATTCACACTTTTTTAGCTCAAAAATTAGTGCGAAATCGGGAAAATTTGGATTTGTATGACTCAAATCAGGCGGTTCTTGTTTGATCAGGTGCCCACATCAAGGCCATTTAGGAAAATGTGTAAATATTTTATTTTATGGAAAAACGCAGAAAAATATGGATTTTGAAATGTTTATTGATTTTTACAAATTTTCTAACAACTTTTTTTTCAAAAATTTTTGAAAAAATTACAAAAAAAAAATTTTTTTACAAAGTCTTCAAGACCCGTACATGAAAAACATTGGATTGTGAGTGAGGAAGTTGGTAATGATAATACTAAGACGATATTTCAACGAAAAAAAAAACAGTTTTCATCTCAAAATAGGCCGATCCACTAGCCTAAATGCCTCCAAAAGTTCATTCAAGTCGATAAATCCGTCCTTGTTGAAATCTATGGATTGTGCAATGTCAGCAATGTAGCCAGTGTTTAGTGGACGTTTTGTGTATTTTCCGAGGACCTAAATGATTGAAAATAGAATGAAAATGAAGATTTGAAACTTTACTCACCTCACAAGCATCAATAAACTCTTGCATAGAAACTTGCCCCGAATTATCTTTATCCATAAACCGAAACAGAGTCTCCAAAGTACTTTTATGGCGATACAAAGACTCCACAATATCCTTTTCCTGTGCATGTGTCCCTCCAACTTGCGCAATCTTTCGATCCTCTCGATACATTACATATTTTCCATCTTCACTGAGAATAGAGACTTTTGGCGCAAGAGCAATCCAAGGGAGATTGAGTCCGGTAATTCGTTCTACACATTCACTCCATTTTAGGATGGGTAGCTTGCCTGAAAACATTGATTTTGAGGGGCTGTGATAGTTAGATTTCAAAGCGCTATAACTTGGGATTGAAAAGTAATATCAAAAAGTTGCCAACTGATAAATTGAAGCAAATTTTATGATTTTTATTTTGTTAGTTAACAACTTTTCATTATCTCTTTTTGTTCTTGAGTTATAGCGTTAGATAAACTACAGTACAAGCGGACCACTTGGAGTGTCGTACTAAAAACTTGTAGCATTTAGTTTTTCGCTGTTTTCTCGATTTTGAACCAATTTTTTCAAAATTTTTGAATGAATTCAAATAGGATAAAAGATTTGAAACCGATTGATAGTCAGTTCAACCAAAACTGTTCAGTTTTCAGCAAAAATGTTCAGTTTTCGTGTTTTTGGCTGAAAAATTACAGAAATGAGTAAATCGCAATGAAAAACTCAATAATTCTGGTTAAATGACTTTTTCTAGGGTTCAAATTCGTTTTTCTATCCGTTTTCATTGGAAAAATTTCAAAAAAGTAGGTCCAAAAACAAGAAATCTTCAAAAAACTGATTTCGTGGCGACCCGTGCCTGTTCGTGAGACTTATAAGGGTTGTAACTTGAGATTTATCAACTCACCTGAATTATCAATATCCACATTATCAAACTCTTTATGCAACTCTGTATGAAACGAGCTCAACTTCTCCTTCAATTCCTTCACCGCCGATTCCTCCACAACACCCAGCCTCTCCCTCAAAGTCGACTTCCTATGAGTTTTACTTGCCATGTACTGCACAAAATGCGGTTGCTTTGACTTCCCGATAAACTTGACATAAGCCCCTCGATTACTGCCAGTTTCATAGTAATTTGAAGCGGAGAACACAGTGAGACACGTGTTGTTATGAGTGAACTCGTAGCCTTCAAACTTGCACTCGTGGGAACGGACGAGCAGGCGGAAGCCGTGTTTTTCGAGGAATGATGCAGTGATGTCTGCGCCAAAATAGGAACCTCCGCCACGGAATACGTTTGGCCAGCAGCCCTGAAAAACCAAAATTTTGAGCACTAGCTACTACAGTTTGCTTCATATCTTGGTTATGATGAGAGATAATAAAAAGTTGTTAGAAAGATCTTCATTTTATTTGTCAACAACTTTTTAATACCTTCCTTAATTCATGAGATACAGTGGTTTGAACACAAGCTACAAGTTTTTAGTACGACACTCCAAGTGGTCCGCTGCAGTTTATCTAACGCTATAACTCAAGAACAAAAAGAGATAATAAAAAGTTGTCAACTAACAAAATGAAGTTTATAAAATTTCCTACAAGTTATTAGTTGACAATTTTTTAATACCTTTCCTACTTCTTGAGATACAGTGGTTTGAACAGAAGCTACAAGTTTTTAGTACGACACTCCAAGTGGTCCGCCTGTACTGCAGTTTATCTAACGCTATAACTCAAGAACAAAAAGAGATAATAAAAAGTTGTCAACTAACAAAATAAAGTTCATAAAATTTCCTACAACTTATCAGTTGACAACTTAGCGCTCCAAACCCACCTTGTTCTGCTTCGGGTCACTCCACATAATATCCAACATCTGCTTCCACTCATCAACATTCACTGCCGACTGCTCCTTCCCCTCCATTCCCTTGTTCACCGGTGGTCTCAACACCGATTGAAACCGATGCCTTGGAATCTTCTCCAACTTTGCTACATCCGTCTGATCAGAAATTCCTCCATGAACCACAAAAATGTCTCGATCTACGATAGTAGCAATCGGGAGCCATGAAAACACATCCTCCAAAAGACGAGTTATAGGCGTAGAAAGGTCCTTGTACTTTGTAGACAACTCCTTTATAAAGCCATATCTCAGATTCATTATGTGATCTTCATGATTTCCTCGATTCAAGTAGATTGACATTGGATCCACTATAACCAGGGAAAAGAGAATGCAAAGGACCTCGATGGATTGGCCTCCTCGATCCACAAAGTCACCGTTGAAAATGTAGGGGTTATCCACTGATGGGTAGCCGTTTTTGTAGAGAATAATACACAAGTCATCGAATTTTCCATGTAGGTCTCCGCAAATTGTTATCTGGAAAAAAAACTTTGTAAAAAAATTTGGTTTTTTGTTGTTTTCTCGTTTTTGGACTAGTTTTTTGAATTTTTTTGTGCTGAAAACGGATAGAAAAAAGAAATCGAAACCTAGAGATAGTTCATTCGACTAGAATTATTGAGTTTTTCATTGTGATTTACCCATTTTTGTAATTTTTCAGCCAAGACACGAAATTTGAAAATTTTAGCTGAAAAACTGAACAGTTTTGGTTGAACTGACTATCAATTGGTTTCAAATTCTCTATTTTATCCGAATTCATTTAGAAAATTTGAAAAAATCAGTTTAGAATCGAGAAAACAGCAAAAAACTGGCGAGACCCCCTGAGTGCCACTTCGTCTGACCGCACTAGTATTTTTGCTCAAAAAATTAATCAAAAAACGATAAATTTATGAATCGATAGATCTCAATGAGTTGAACAATTTTGTAGTACATCACTTTTTACAGAAAAAATGTCTAAAATTACTTTCAGGCCGAAAAAAAATTAGGGTCCAAACATTTTTTGTTCAAAAAGTAGTACCTGATTGGAAATCGAAGTGGATATCCTTGAAATCGCTGGCATTGACTTGAAAATCTTCCTCGCCTCTTGTAAAATCATCAAAACATACTTTGGATGAAGCACTTTATTCACTTTGAACGCCTCGATCATTTTTGCAACTTGTGGTTTATCCAACGGAAGGGATAGTGTGGGACCCTGAAAATTTGATGGTCAAAAGCGAAAAAATTGTTTTTTTCTTCTACCTTGTAATTCCTGTCAATCTCCACATTAGCTGGCGATGTATCCTCTAACATTTTCCGGATTCCCTCGCCTTCTGAATCGGTCAACGATGGTTTTGCATAGTGGGAAAGGGCACTCATTAGAGGACTGTTTCTTCCGTTTTCTCCATTTTTCCCGTTTTCCTCAGCCATTGCACGAATGACGTCCGCAAAGAAGTCGTATAACTGAAAAGAGGAAGTAGAAAAAAGGGCTTCTAATAGGTTTTTGAGTGATCTAAGACCGAGTTGAAATGAAGCGAAAGGGGCCGAGTTACAGCGAGGCGGCGAAACCGGTTTTTTGCTGTTTTCTCGATTTTGAACTTATTTTTTCAAATTTTTTTATTGAATTCGGATAAAATAGAGGATTTGAAACCGGTTCATAGTCAGTTCACTTAAAACTGTTCAGTTGTTCAGCTAAAACTTTCAAATTTCGTGTTTTTCGCTGAAAAATTACAAAAATGAGTGAATCGCAATGAAATACTCCATAATTCTGGTCGAATGAACTATTTCTGGGTTTCAAATTCTTTTTTCTATTTGTTTTCATTAGAAAAAATTCAAAAAAGTGGGTCCAGAAATGAGAAAACAGCAAAAAACCGATTTCGTGGCGAGACCCTGCCAACTGTTTTCGCGTTTGTAATATGTAAATTTCAAGACGCAATAACTTGAGATTGAAAAGTCGCATCCAAAAATTATCAACTGTTAACTTGTAGGAAATTTTATGAACTTTGTTTTGTTAGTTAAAAACTTTTCATTATCTCTTTTTGTTCTTGAGTTATAGCATTAGATGAACTGCAGTACAAGCGGACCACTTGGAGTGTCGTACTAAAAACTTGTAGCGTTTTTTATCCGCATTATTTTGTAACTTCAAACAGAATTCAGTTCAATTTTTAGATAAAAACTGCTAAAACCTAAATAACAACTAGAAATCGAACGTGGGGCTTGTCAAAAAAAATTTTGAAAAAATTTCGAATAAAATTTTTTTTTAATCTTTAAAATTTTTCGATTTTTTCTCATTGCATTTTCCCTACCTTCAACTGATCCTGCTCCCCCGAATACTCCAAAGCCGTAAAAATTTGCCACGTAGCCCTTCTTCTGGCTTCCAACCGGGCTTCACACCTCCTGTACCATTTCTGGATGAGAATTGCGGATTTGATGGCTGAAAAATATATATTTACACATGTTTTTTTTAACTAAAAAACAAGTTAGATAATCCATTAGACACCCTCACATCAACAACCGGAAATTTGAGATTTCCGGAAGACGAAAAAAAAATCGCAAAATTCTACGAAAAAAAATCAAAAAATTTCAAAAAATTCAAAAAATCACAAAAATCCTCACTGAGCTGTGGTTGTGGAGAAGGGGACCTCTTGCGGTCTTTTTTGCTTTTCCTGCTCTTTTTGTCCTTTTTCGAAGACGAAGTGCCCGAAACTTCTCCAGAGGTTTTTGACTTTTTCACATTTCCATTTCCATTTCCACTTGATGACGTAGCGGCAGCTGTTCGGACTTGTTGGTTTTCTGAAATGGGTTAGGAGACTTCAAAAGGACACTTCACTTCAAGAAAATTGAATAAATTGCACTCAAAAAATTAGAAAAATTCCCAAAATTTTGGGGACTCACTGAGTTCTGTAGAAGAAGGCTGACGTCCGCTTGATGGGCCACAACCCATATTTTTGTGATTTTTAGAAGGATTTGTTCTGAAAAATATATAATTTGATATAAAATTTTCAATTTGAAATAGAAACATTGAGAAAATGACAAAAATCAGCTTTTCGAAAATTTCAAAAATTTTTCAAAAAATCGTGAAAAATCTATTTTGAATCCAAAAAAACAAAATAAAAACAAAAATCAAGGGTTTGATTTTTGCTCTACAATTTATTAGTTTATTATTTTCTGATAGCTTTGTCGGTTTCTTCGAAAAAAATCTGTTTTTTTTTCAATTTTTCAAAAATTTTTCAAAAATTTCGAAAACTTTCAAAATTTTCAAAAAATCGTGAAAATTCTGTTAAATTCAGTGCAAAAAACAAAACAAAAATAGCAATCTCTAGTTTGGTTGAAGTTTTAAAATCTAATATTTGATCATTTTCTGATAACTTTGTTGGTTTTTCCAAAAAAAATCTAAAAAAATTTCAATTTTTTGAAAATTTTACAAAAAATTTTCAAAATTTTCAAAAAATTGTGAAAAATCTAATTTTGAGTCATTCAACAAAATAAAAATAGCGGCCAATAGCCTAATTTATGCTCTACAACTTATTAGTTGATCGTTTTTTAATAGCATCAACTGTTCCTGAGAAAAAATCCGATTTCTCAAACCCAAAAAATTTTCGTACGAAAAATCATACAAGCTGTTGAAAAAAGTGAGCAGACTAGCCGTCCCTCTCCGGGGGCTCCTAATCCACGTTCACTTGATGCCGGAAGGAGGATATCTTTTGGATATCTTCTCCAGGGAATCACTAATCTAATCCCTTATCACTTCTTATCAACACCGAGCATCTTGGCTTTCCTCTCTCTTCCGTCATCAACTAATATCGTCATTTTTCCGGTTTTGGCGGAATTTCTTGACGTAAATAGACGATATGAATGAACGTGATAAAAATGATGAAAATGGTTTGGATTTATCATAGGAAAAATGAGAAAAAGGAAATGATAAATGAAAAATGTTGGATAATTTTAGAGAGGAAAATCCCCGGAAATGGAGTGGATAACGGGGAGGAAATTGGGAATTGGAAATTGAGGGTGGATTAGTTATGAGTAACCCGTTTTTGATAGTGTGATAGTGTTGAAAATTAATTGAAAAACACTGATAAAAATTTGGATTTTGAAAGAAAAAATTGTTTTGCCAAAATTGTTTTGTTGCTAATGAACTCTAGTGATTTTGGAGCTCTTTACAAATTGGCTCATATCTAATTTCAAATGCAAGATGCTAAGAAAGTGTCAACTGATAAAATAAAGATAATAGAAAGGGCTACAATTTATCAGTTGATAATTTTTCAATACCTCTTTTCCTTCTTGAGTTATAGCGTTAGATAGACTGCAGTACAAGCGGACCACTTGGAGTGTCGTACTGAAAACTTGTAGCTTATGTTCAAACTCTTATATCTCAAGAACCATCCTAGATATCAAAAAATGTCATTTGATAACTTAGAGACAATAAAAAGGGCTATATTTTATCAGTTGACAACTTCTTGATATCTCTTATCAATAAAAAGTTATAAAGCTCTCAAAAAACATCAGAAAAAAGCAAAAATTGATCAATTGATTTCCAGAAATTAGGAAGTGCAGCTATGAAGGAAAAGGAAGTTTCCTCAAAGTTTTATTAATATCCTGCATCAAAGTACTCATTTTTAACTGAAATGAGCTATTTATAACAAAAATGAGCTAACGAAAACACTTTTTGAGCACTTTTTCAGCAAATTTGGGTTTTGGGTCCCTGGGCTCCGCAATTCAGTTTTTTTCAGTTTCACACTAAAAACAGCGCTAATTACTGGTTATCAGTGGTAAAAATTTGCTTGATTATTTATCACTATCATCTAATGATCTATTACTACGGTCACGTGAAGTGGCCCTCGTTGGGTCTCGCCACGAAATCGGTTTTTTGCTGTTTTATCGTTTTTGGACCAATTTTTTGAACTTTTTTTAAATGAAAACAGATAGAAAAAAGAATTTGAAACTTAGAAATAGTTCATTCGACCAGAATTATTAAGTTTTTCATTGCGTTTTACTCATTTTCAAAAAACAACACAAAACCTGAAAATTTTAGCTGAAAAACTGAACAGTTTTTGTTGAACTGACTATCAACCGGTTTCAAATTCTCTATTCAATCCGTTTTCATCAGAAAACAATTTAAAAAGTAGGTCAAAAAACGAGAAAACAGGAAGAAACTGATTTTGAGGCGAGACCCGCTGCGTGCCACTTCAGCCTGTGATTATCAACCGGAACATTGCGGAAATAAAAAACAAAATGAACAAGGAAAGTTTGAAGGTCATGAAGTTATCTACGTATCTAGTATCTTCTCATCTGTCAACTGCGAGGTTATCAGAAATTCAAATTCAGAATGCAAAATTGAAAATTCAGGGTGTCATAGGGTCTAGAGGGTCTGGGTCGGAATCTTCTAAATTATGAAAAAAATTTCGAAATTTCGAAAAATTGGAACAATTTGAAATAGAGGATAATCAGTAAGATGAATATCAACGGATCTAAAAACCTTTACCCCAAAAAACAAAAAAAAAACCCCGTTATCAGCAGAAATTTCTAGATCCCTGTTATGCATTGGTGAACATGTCGGCGGGCTCTCCAGCTCTGCACGCCGCCTTCCGCCCGCTTCTTCTTCTTCCCCTCTCCCCGCCTAATTATCATCATTGATATCTTCTTTTCCACCCCGTTTTTCTCTGCGTTTCTTATCTTTTATCATAACTGATAAGGCTTCTTCAGAAAGCATCAGATGGGTGGTCTTCTAGAATTTCTTATTCGTAAATAATATTTACACATTTTTTGGGGGGGGGGGGGCTGGGATGGGAATAGAATGATAGAAATGAATGGGATAAATTAGGAAAAATTGAGAAAAAATATGAAGAAGAAAATTTTTTCCAAAAATTCGAAAAAAACATTTTTTTTTTGAAAATCTTGAATTTCTAATTTGAAGCAATTTACACATTTTTTGGAGCTGAAATTGAGCTAATATTGAAAAATGACCTCAATAAGAATCTGCAATAGAAAAAATTACAGAAATTTGAAAAAAAAATTGAAGAAAAAAATCGAAAATTTTTTTTTCCAAAAATTCGAAATTTTTTTTTTCTGAAAATCTTGAATTTCTAATTCGAAGCTATTTACAGATTTTTGAGGGCTGAAATTAAACTAGTATTGATAAATGGGCTCAATGAGAAGCTACAATAGAAAAAATTACAGAAATTTGAAAAAAAGTTGAAGAAAAAAACATTTTTTCAAAAATGAAAAAATTTTTTTTTTTAAATTTTGAAAAATTTTGAATTTCTAATTTGAAACAAGTCAAACAAGTCATTATCAATATAAAATTAGTAAACTGATAAGGAATAATCAGTGAAAAATTCAAAAAAGGAAGAAACAAATTGTTGACAACATTCCATTCCAACTGGACTCCCAACACTGACCAACAATAAACTACGATCTTTTGTCTCTTTTTTCCATTTTTCTCTTTTTTTCCTATCATCTATTATTGTATTGTATACATTATCATTTTGTTATCATTCATTCCCAATGAAATCGGAAGTCAGGTTAACGGGAAGACCAGTTTTTTTTGTGTTCCCTTTAGGAAAATTTTGGAGAGATGGGAAAAGAGACAAAGGGTCAAAACACAACTAGTTTGGTGATAAGAAAACTAATAAAAACATTTAAAAAAATGGATAGGAAAATTTGAAAAAAGGGCTTCAAAAATTCAAAATGGTGAGATTGGGATTTTTGAAAAATAGCAAAACTAGAACTTCGCTTATCAAATTTTATCTCAAAAACCAGCAAAGATAGCAAAAAGTTGTCAACTAGTAACTTGTAGAGCATAAAATTTCCTACAAACTCGTATTTTTATTCAAAGTTTTAGAATGAAAATAAATTTTCTACGATTTTTCAAAAATCAGGAATCTTCAAGAATCTAGAAAACCCGCCTCGAACCCCTCCACGTGATTTCCAGGATTTCCAGAAAAGATACAAGGAAAAGGAAGACACAACCTGTTGTTTAGAATGTCTAGAGTAAGTTGGCAATTGAAAAACAAAAAAAGATGGAGGATAGCAGCCACAAATTAGATTTTAGAGGGACCCCTCCCCCGAGGGGACCCTTGTGACTAGGAACCTCAGGTTGTTTTCTATCGGAGATTTATTGGAAATGATACGGGAAAACGGATCAAATTGTGATCTATTTATTTGTTAAGATGGGAATTACTAGGAAATTGAAAGAAAAAAATTTTGAAAAAAAAAATTTTTTTCATAAAAATTTTTTTCACACATTTTTTCAAACCCCTATAACTCTGGATCCAGATGAAATATCAAAACGTTTTGAACTGAAGAAATGTTCCATTTTTAATGTTCTATCAATTTTTATTTAATTCAAAACCTATAAAAACGCCTAAATCCCAAAATCCATCAAAAAGGACACCTACACACAAGATCAAAAACCATGGCCCACAACACAACACAAACTGGACCTTGTCATATCACCGGAAGGCCGGGGGTCCGGGAATAACCTGCTCTTCCCAGCCACCTCTCCCCGACACAACAGCTGTTTTGAAGAGAAAAAGTCGCGAGAAACGAAAGATTACGGGGTCTGAAGAGACGCAGAGTGTCCAGAGGATCTTTGGACATTTGGGAGCGGGGGGATGATGGGAAGAAAGGTGGGTTGGGAGATGTTATGAAATTTAAAATGGTTTGACAATGATTTTTTATGTAGGAAGGAATGGAGATAAAGGATTTGAGTCTGGAAATCTTAAAGAAAAAATGAGATCGGGTGAGAAAATGGATATCTGGTTTCAAATGGGTGTTGATGAGCTCTAAGAGCTCCTCTAGGAGCTCACAGAGGACCTATGACATCATCAGAAAAGAGCAAAGACAGATCAAACGCTTTATTCTTTTACACAATACAAATTTATCAGAACAAAAGGAAATTTTCTTAATCCAAAGAGAACAACAATTTCAGGAGGGCTACCAATTGGAAGCAGCGTTGTTTTCAAATGTGAGTTTCTACTTTTCAGATATGTTAAATTGATAAGTTCTACATATTAATCAACAGACAAAACTATAGGAAACATTTTGTTAGTTGGCAACTTTCCGATATCTCTTTTCATTCCCAAGTTATACCCGTTCTAGTGACAGCCACTTCAAGCTTTCCTAACCCTGCAAAAATTCCCTTGCCGCACCTTCTAAAAAACCGCAAAAACACCGCTAATCCCCGTTCTTATCACTTTCCAATCACAGTACATAAACGGTCATTCATCCCAGTCCACGGGCTCGGCCTGAGCAAACACTCTCGCCGAGTCGCGGCTCCTCAGACACCCGCATAAGAGGTGTCAAAAGGTCTCAAGGACTCGGGAGAAGAACTGATAAGGGATACTGTCTATCCTTATCACTTATCACTTTATCCATAGCCCGGCGTCTTGTGTCCGTGCGCACTATTTCTATTTCTATTTCTACAAACGTGCAGAGCCAATTAGCCGTGGGGGCCAGGCTCCCGGCACGATTCGACGCCCACTTCCTTGCCCCCCTCTTATCACTTTTATATCCACAATACCATCATTTCACTTCCTTATCATTTTTCTTATCTCAAAGTGTCAATTCCCAGGTCAATCCTCTCGGGATGCGACCGCCGAATGGTTCACGATCTACATCTACCCTTTTGGTACTAGTTGCTGCTTACTGTAAGTTTTACCGGTCTTCTCTAAAGTTTTGATTTGCTACAGTAATCCCCTCAATCTCTGGATACTGTGAAGAAGATGTATATTGCGATGACTGTGACCTAGTGACCATTGGAAAACCATGCAACAACTTTGACCGACTTCCAGTGTACACTTGCAATAATGCAACGAATAAAGTTGTCTATGAGCCAAGTATGTACTTTATGTGCATTGATGGAGAGGTCATCCAGTTCGACTGCTCCCACCGGAACATGCCCCGCGCAGTTTTCAACCAAATCACCAGAGAATGCGTTCAAGAAGACACTCCAGATGAGGACCAATCCAGAAACCATGTGAGAAGACGTAGAGCAACCACAGGATCCTCGCGAGTCGGAGATGTTTGCAAATTCAACACGGACTGTCAACGAGGCATGTTTTGCGGCGGTGGAGTGTGCAGTTGTTTGAGCGATTTCGTCTCGATTCTACAGCATTGTTGGCCCAGTGAGTCATTTTTCACACCTCTCTAGACCATTACCACCAACAAAATCGTTCCAGAAGTGAACCCAGGAGAATCCGGATGCGTAGAAAACCGTCAATGTGAAGCAGTATGGCCTGGAACAACTTGTAACTCTGCGGGTCTTTGTGAATGTCCAAAAGAGACTGTACCGAGTCGTACTCGGGATGGAACAGTGTGCATCTCCTCGCAAATCCCACCAGCTTGTCCGTTACCCGAGGCGCATAATGGGCTACCAAACCCAGCAACGGTTTTGGCGAATCCAACAACCCATCCTTTGAATCCAGGCCATTATACACCTGTTCTCTGCAACTCTCTTTCCTCTGAAACACGATCTTCCAATGGTGGAGATGGATCAACATGGTGTGTGTACCCGGATGGAGATCAAGATGTGTATATTGCGGACACCTACAATTGTATCTCGCATCCACAAGTCAACAATGATCTTTTCTCAGAGTACTCCGAGAAAGTTGATGGGATTTGTTGTCATAATCGGGGTATGGAGAAGAGAGTCGCTACAATATGGATCTTTTTTTTTCTCACTAAAAACACAAAATCCGAAAATTTCGTATGCAAAATTGGATTTATCTGACGGAATTGACTATTTCTAGACTTCAGATTCTTGTTTCTATCCGTTTTCAACAAAAAAGTTTGAGAAAATTGACCCAAAACCGATTCCGTGGTAATACCCGCCCAACTGCCAACTTTTTGTAGTAGGTAGATTTCAAAGCGCTGTAACTTGGGATTGATGAGTGATTTTGAAAAGTTGTCAACAGATACTTTGTAGGAAATATTATGAACTTTATTTTGTTAGTTGACAACTTTTTATTATCTCTTTTTGTTCTTGAGTTATAGCGTTAGATAAACTGCAGTACAAGCGGACCACTTGGAGTGTCGTACTAAAAACTTGTAGCTTGTGTTTAAACCGTTGTATCTCAAGAATTAGGTTAGTTATCAAAAAGTTGTTAACTATCAAAATGAAGCTCTTTTTAAGTTCTACAATTTTGTAGTTGACAACTTTTTATAATCTCTCATGCTAATCAAGATATAGACCAAACTGTACTAGCTAGTACTCAAATTTTGGCAATAGGAGTTTAACAGAAAGTTTGGAACCAAAAAACGAACCTTCAATTGGTTTTTTTAGGGCTGTTGGCCTAGAACAACAAAACAACTTCATTTCCAGCCTTTGTTTGCATCCAACCCCTCGAGTCCGGCGATGAACCTTCTGTTCCCAGATGGTGGTACAACTCGGCAACAGGAACTTGCGTTCAGTTCATGTGGGACCCTGACACCATCACCAACGCCTCCCCTAACAACTTCCGAACCGCGGAACATTGTGAATCTTACTGTAGAGATAGTAAGCTTTCTAGTTTCAAAAAACATACCTATTTGATTGAAAATTTAGCTTGCCGCCGTGGAGCTCCTGAATTCGCCTCCTCAAAGTTTTCAATCCTAGATGAGGTCCCAAGGACCAATTGCTTGGCTTCTACTTCCAGATGTGACCAAGATCATCAATGTACCTTGATCGGATCCCAACAGACTTGTTGTCCAACTGCAGCACACATTTGTAGTGCAGCTGGAGGACGTCTTCTGCTTACAAAACCTCCAGAGAATTATGATAGAGGAATGCAGATCGCTGGGCAGTAAGTTTTTTAAAATCAATTTTCAAAATTGGAGGTTCGTTTTTTTCAGCAAAGCCATCACCCGATACTACTACGATATTGATCAAGGACGATGTGTAAACTTTATGTATCATGGACTTGGAAACTATAACAACTTTTTGACAAAACAGGATTGTGAGCAGTTTTGCTCGAAATGTAGGTCAAGTTCTCAAAAGTTTAACTACTTATTTTCACGGTTTTCAGTGGTTTGTGAAAACGGAAACCCTCTGCGAATTGGAGAAGAATGGCAGCGATGCGAGACCAATGCAGATTGCCCATCTTCACATTCTTGTCAAGGAAGTCACAAAGTTTGTTGTCCTACAGCTCGTAAGTCTTTTTTCCAACTCTCTATATAATTTTCCACCTCCAGAATCTCTGTGCACCCAACCAAAACGTTTGGGAGACTGCACCTCAGCTGTCCGTCGTTACTGGTACAACGCGGCGACCCGCACTTGTGAAATGTTCCAGTACACTGGATGCCAGGGAAATGATAATAACTTTGGAACCCTTGTTGCCTGTCAACAAAAGTGTCGTGGAATTAACGTTGAACCCAAGTGTCAGCACGGAAGAGCGTTCCGGGACAAGAATGGCAACTTCCAACAGTGCTCTGACAAGCAAAACGGACCCAAATGTCCGGTGAACTATCAGTGCTCTTTCGATGGAACCACTCATGGATGCTGCCCTTCAAAAGCCTTCACATGCTCGTTAAACCCTGATAAAGGTGTCCAATGTGGATCTGGAAGGTCTTATCGGTACTACTTCAACTCTAACAAACAATCCTGCGAATCCTTCCAATACGAAGGCTGTGATGGTAATGCCAACAACTTCCTGACTTCGGAAGACTGCCAACACTACTGTGGAGTCGGGGGATGTCCAAATGGAGGAATGCCGTTGAGAGATGAAGCAACAAACAAGCCTATGAGCTGCTCAGAAACACGATCTTGCCCATCTACACACGAATGTCTTTCTATTCCTGTAAATGGGAATGTGGGCAATAGATGTTGTCCAACTAAAGCACACATCTGTAGTCAGCCACCACAACAAGGAAATCATTGCTCGAAGATCTCTGTTGGCAGATTCTACTTCAATATTGTCACCAGAGTAAGTCCTATTCACGCGAAGTGGCCCCCGGCGGGACTCACCACGAAATCGGTTTTTTGCTGTTTTCTCGTTTTTGGACCTACTTTTTTGATTTTTTTCTAAGGAAAACGGATAGAAATAAGAATTTGGAACCTAGAAATAGTTCACTTTTGGAAATTTGAAAATTTTTTACAGTACCCCGAAAAGTTAAAGGCGCATAACACATATGCGTTGATGGGTCTCGCCACGAAATCAGTTTTTGGCTGTTTTCTCGTTTCTGAACCTACTTTTTTGATCTTTTTTTGATGAAAACGAATAGAAAAAAGAATTTGAAACCTAGAAATAGATCATTCAACCTGAATTATTGAGTTTTTCATTGCGATTTACTCATTTTTAAAAAAGAACACGAAATCTGAAAATTTTCGCTGAAAAACTGAACAGTTTTGGTTGAATTGACTATCAACCGGTTTCAAATTTTCTATTCTATCAAAATTCATGGGAAAATTTTCAAAGAATTGGTTCAAAATCGAGAAAACAGCGAAAAACTGATGTCGTGGCGAGACCCGCCTAACACATTAGGATTCCAGGAATGCGCAACATTCCAATACAACGGATGCAACGGCAACTTGAACAACTTCGGCACCCAGACAGAATGCAACAACTTCTGCAGCTCCGCCGGATGTGCTGTTGGAGAAGTGGCTTATAAGGATGTGAACACCAAGAAAGCTTATGATTGTAACAATGTACTCATCAATAGTTGCCCTGCTAACTTCCAATGTCGGTTCAATTCTCTGACAAGTGGATATGTGTGTTGTGGAAGTACCAGTATGGATGTCTGCCCATCTGAAGAGCGAGCTTTTATCAACGCCCTCGATGAAACTGTCCGTGAATGTGCCATCAATGTTCCGGGAAGTTGTCCAGCAGACTTTCTCTGTAGATTCAATGCTCAAAGAAATCGCTACTATTGTTGTGCTCCAACTACTGAAAGTAAGCGCGCTTTTATGAACTCTATCAACAAATTGAAACTTGTAGACGTCTGCCCTGATGGTCGTGCTTTATTCCGTGCAAAGAAGACTCTGTTACCTATCCGCTGCACCTTGAACAATGCGAATACCTGCACAGATGGTTATAGTTGTCAATCCAGGTCCAAGAATGTGCTTCAAGGATTCTGCTGCTCTGCTCGAAGTAAGCCCAAGACCCAAAGCGCTTTCTAATGTTATTCTCAAGATGTTTGCAAAGGAGACTCTGAATTTCTAATGGATGAGAAATCAAAAATGCCTCGAATCTGCACTCCAGGAGCCTTCATTTCCTGTCCAGTGGGCTACAGATGTCACAAGCAGACCCCATCATCAATGAGTGGATTCTGTTGTAAAGGAGAAATCAATGCGATCTCGGAAGGATGTCCTCCTGGAGAATACGCATTTGCCAAGAAGAATGAAATAGTAGCTTGTGATCCGTTCAACCCGGAGAATAAGGGATGCCCGGCGACATTCAGTTGCCAATTTGCTGTGGCCTTCCAAAGATATCAGTGCTGTGGAAAGGATCCTATTGAGGAAGATGAGATCGAACAAGAAGGTGGGTATAATTCTGGTGAATGGGAAGAAGTACTAGAAATGAAGAGTTTGATCTGAAGGCATATCAATCCCCCTTTCAATTCCCAACGATTCCCTTCGATAGAACATTCCACTCTCTCAAGTATGGGGGCCTTGTATATTGACAATGTACTTTTGTGTAATCCCCCTGACCACTCCCGCCGCCAGGTACCCGGCGATTGTTTGGGTATCTCAGTGTGCTCCGCGAGAGGCCCCCATACAACACGGAAGCTATTCGCGGAGAGCGAGAGAGGGGTGTTTTGTACGGAACATCACGACAAACAAAGAGATATGGGTTTCCGCGCCGCATCGAAGAAGCCGCGCCGCCGCCGAGACGGTTCATGTTTGTGATTGGTATTGATGTCACACTGTGTCATGTCTCACTATCATCATCAAAATGTTGAGATTAGAGTAAGAAATAGCTCTATCTTTGCCAGATAAAACTAAAAACCTCAAATTCAAAGAACAACTCTTGGAAAACTCCGAGAAAACACGAACTACGAAATCTGATAAACACCGCTCATGTGTACGACCGGAGTGTCGTTGCGGGGTAGAGAAGCATGCAGGGATAATGGGGACTAGAAACCGTCTTAGGTTAGAAACTTTAGATCAGAAAATGAATATGTGTTCCAGAACTCGGCTGCCCACACTCTCAAGTTGCTCTCGTTGACGATGACCATCCAGTCGTCTGCACTGCATCTGGAGCCTCCTGCCCCACTGGCTACTTCTGCCAGTTTTCGGATCGTAACAAGCAATTCCAATGTTGTGGCCATAAAGCAGGATGTCCTGGAGAATCTGTAGCCTACCTAGACCTTACTGGAGGAGCCCAAGAATGCTCTGTAAAGCTGCGCAACTGTCCTGAAGGATACATGTGTCAAAACTCCTCAAAAGGCGGTGGCAAGACAATTTGCTGTACTGGTATGCGGATCAGTAGTCGCGATAGACCGATGATCACCAAGCTTGGCCCGAATAGCACTGACACCACTGTAGTTTCTGCTTTCTCCACTCCTCCTCCTGCACCATCTCCACCAACCATCAACTCATCAGTCACCTCTTCAGGCCACATTGGCAAGTCCCTATGTCCTCCAGATACTGTGCTAGTCAATGGAGAATGTAAAGTTCGAGGTGGCGTCGGATCAGTGTGTCTCTTGACTTCTCAATGTACCTCTGGAGCGGAATGTGTTGGACAGATGTGTGCGTGTGGAAAGAAGTTCAAAGAGCAAGATGGACGGTGTATTCAAGTGGATACAGAGCCGGAAGTTCCGAAGGTTCCGGAACCAAAGATTCCAGAGGTCCCCAAGACCCCCAAAACCCCTGAGAAGCTCCAATGTGGCCCTAATCAAATCGAGAAAAACAACGAATGCCTCCCATTAGTCCAAATGGGCGGAGCTTGTGATGCAAATGAACAATGCCTCAATGGAACCACTTGTACTGGAAAGATTTGCAAGTGTGCCCAAGGAAGCTCTCCGTTTAAGGAGAGGTGTTTGAGTGAGTTTATCTAGTTTTTACTGCAAAAAGAACCTATTGACAATAAGCTTTTTCTCAGCGGGTCTCACCACGAAATCAGTTTTTTGCTGTTTTCTCTATTTTGAACTGATTTTTTCATATTTTTTTCAATGAACTCGGATAGAATAGAGAATTTGAAACCGATTGATAGTCAGTTCAACTAAAACTGATCCGTTTTTAAGCTAAAATTTTCAGATTTCGTGTTTTTCGCTGAAAAATTACAAAAATGAGTGAATCGCAATCAAAAACTCAATAATTCTAATCGAATGAACTATTTCTAGGTTTCAAATTATTTTTTCTATCCGTTTTTATCAAAAATAATTCAAAAAAGTAGGTCCAAAAACGAGAAAACAGCAAAAAACCGATTTCGTAGCGAGACCTGCCATTTCGCGTGACCGCAGAAAGAAACGATCAATTACAAAAATGACCAAGACTCAAATTCCTATCCATTGTTACATTTTTCAGACAACATCAACATCTGTGAAGCCCCTAAACAACCCGTCATATCCTCCGAATACTCTCTAATCCAATGCGCGAAACAAAAATGCCCCAAACCCTCTCAATGCGTCTATGCAAAAATGATCGGAACCTATGTTTGCTGCTCAATTGCCCCTGCTACAGTAGGCTCAGCAGTTGGTCCAGGAGCCCCAGGACCTGGAAATAGGGTTCCAGTGGTTCCTATCAGACCAGTACAGCCTCCAAGAGTCTCATTAGGAAGGCCAGTCAAAGGGAACAAGTATACATGTCCAGATGGCAGGACCCCGATGCTCTTCCCACAAAACAGTATGCCATTGGTGTGTAACCCGATTAAGGGGTGTCCACAGGTATTTGGGTTACTGTAGCTTTTTTAAAGTGTGAAAACTTTCAGGGTTACCAATGCCTCAACAAAATGTGCTGTCCAAATTGATCTGAAACGATCAGATTTCGCTGAAAACTTCAACTTCCCAGATACTCCATGTTTCGTTAGCAGAGATACGGTTTTTTCACTGATAGGTGTTATCAATCTATCCGTCTCTACTTGGAGATGTTTATCAAACTTTCTTTCACCTTTTTTCACTGCTCTTTCTTGTCCAAACCTGACTCCACCTTCTTCTTCATTTTCTTTCAAAATCTTTTGCATATCACTTCTTATCATTTTGAAAAATAAATCTTCACTTAGCTCCGCCCCTTCTTGACCTGGATCTTCTCCCAGAGAAAAAAAAGGCGGCCGCCAAAAACAAACAGATCCATTTTATTTGCCCGCACCGCGGCTTCCTTTTTTTGGAGAGAACGCGTGATGTCTCGGCCCGGGTTTATCAGTGATTATCAGTGGATGGACAATGGGATGAAAATGGGGAATTTGATGAAGAGAGAGTTGGGCAAACAGGGATTCCATTCAATCCCCATTGGAGGGAACAGTGGAGTTGTGTGTGAGCCAAAAATAGAAAGAGCATAGTTATGTGGAATGTGGTGGGCGGGGCCTAGAATGGTGCAAAAGGTCAAGGACCTAGTTTGGAAGGCTTCTGGAAGTAAAAAAGTAGAAAGACAGCTTATTGCAATGTGGCAACTAGTCTTGGCTAGAACTGCAAAGTGGCACTCAGCGGGTCTCGCCACGAAATCAGTTTTTTGCTGTTTTTCCGAACTTGAACCGATTTTTTCAAATTTTTCTGATGAATTCGAATAGAATAGAAAATTTGAGACCGGTTGATAGTCAGTTCAACCAAAACTGTTCAGTTTTTCTGCTAAAATTTTTAGATTCTGTGTTTTTGGCTGAAAAATTACAAAAATGAGTAAATGGCCATGAAAAATTCAATAATTCTGGTCGAATGAACTATTTCTAGGTTTCAAATTCTTTTTTCTATCCGTTTCCATCAGAAAAATTTCAAAAAAATAGGTCCAAAAACGAGAAAACAGCAAAAAACCGTTTTCGTTTCGAGACCTGCCGAAAACAACTTTGCGAGATCGCAGTAATAACTCGAGATTGATAAGAGATATCAAAAAGTTGTCAAGTACAAAAATGTTCATCATGATTTTATCTTTCTTTTATCAGTTAACACTTTTTTATTATCACTCATCACAATCAAGATATCAAGCTTCAAACTTTTGAGCTTGAAAAATCATTTTTTCTTCCAGCAAAAGTTGTAAGCCCAAAATAGAAAAGGCATAGTTCTGTGGAATGTGGGCGGGGCTTAGAAAGGTGCAGAAGGTCAGGAACGAGATTCTAAAGAATCCTGGAAGTCCAATTTGCAGAAAAAACTGCTAAAGAATCCTCGAAGTACCCTAGAATTCCAAGACCCTTTGAAGCCCCCTGGATACGAACAGACTTTTTTGAAGATCCCGTTATTTTATAAGAGTTTAAGAATGTTACTTGAAGACCTCAAAATCATTTCAACAAACCCTGAAGCTCAAAACAATCCCCAGAGTCTTCTGAACTGTCAGAGAGTCCCTCCAAAAAAAACAGAGTGATCTCGAAGCTCAAGATGGAAAAAGTTTATACAAAAGACGAAAAGATGTGAATGACCAATAAACAAGTGTTTAGCACCTCAATCCTTTTCCATCTCCTTTCGCGTCACCCAGTGATAAGTACTATCACGACATGAGTACCCCCCATAGACAACAAGTACCTGACTGTACTTTTCCCACTGGCTCCACATGTAAATCGCATTACCCCCCCCCCCACAACGGGGTTTAAGTGACCGCAAACATTAAAACGAACGAGGCCTAGAGAGCACACAAGTATAGTCCGAGCCGCTCCTCCGTCCGCCTCTCCATCCCCCGCCCCTTCAATGGCTTACTGACCCCGAAGAGAGAGCCGAAGCCAACCAGAGGACCTCGAGTCAGTCTTGCAACAGTTGTGTGTATGTGTTGACAGGACTGAGACACACTCCTTTCGGATCAATATACATATCATTCTCTTCCCCCCTTCAATTGATCATTTTTGAAGCTTAAGCCTTTATTCATCTGTTATATTCTAAAGTCTCAACTCACAGGCACAGAGATGCGCCACTGGTTGATTTTACTCCTGCTGGCAGGTGAGATTTTTATTTTTTCTTGATAGATATAGAGCTTTGAAATGCTTATCTATTGTTTTTATCTTGATTCTTGAAGCGACATTGAGCTTTTCTGCATTTTCTGAAACTTGAAATTTGACCTTCATTTTTATAACCCATTAGCTATATTGGCTTTATCTTACGAACCAATACAGATCGCAAAAATTTGTCAACTGATAACTTGTAGAGCTGAAAATTTCCTATCCATTGCTAGTTTTATCAAAAATTTTGAACAAAATTTGAATTTTTTGCAACGTTTTGAAAAGTGTGGATTACTGTAGCTTTCTAGCTTTCCCCAACCTACCACATTTTGAACTTTGAGTTTTAACTTGATAATGACAAAAGATAGCAAAAAGTTGTTAACAAATAACTTGTAGAGCTTAAAATTTCCTATCTATTGCTAGTTTTACCAAAAATTTTAACCCAAAACTAAAATTGTTACAACCGCTTGAACTCCAGGGTCCATTCCCCAACAGTCTATTCTAGGCGTCGTGCCCGACGCCTTATCCCCATAGACGGTACTGGACATTGTTCCAAATACAAATAAACATTAAAGAATCCATCCCGAAACTTTTCTTCTCTCTTTATTTGCACCGCCTCGCCCCGGCAAATACGGTGCGTGACCGCCACACAGTTTTGGAGGTTTTCGTGTCGGCCAGATCAGAACTTTTGTTGACTTTTCACACCAAATTGACCTCGGGCTTTTCTATTTTTGGGCGAGAACTTTGTGCAAATATGGACTGGGCATTTACATTGATCCCTTGAAGTTCAACTTTCAACTTTCAGGAGCTTATGCCGAGCAGAAGCCGACGTGTCGGATAGGCGACGGATGCGATGGATCCGGATGTCGGATACCGACTCAAGGAGATCCGTGTGACGCGGAAATGACCGCCGACTCGGTTTATTGTGATTTGGCGACAAAGTAGGTGTTCAGAATTCAGATATCCAGCTTCAAACTTAATCATTTTTCTTCTCTTTCAGCAAAACCGACATGCACGAAAACGCGTTTCTGATTTGTAATCTTGTGAAGAAGGAGATCGAACGAAAGATTTGTCCGAAAGTGAGTCCCATTTTGTTGATAAAGTATTCAATTTCACTTTCCAGAACCAATTCTTCATCGACGGCAAGTGTCGAACTGGAAACGTTCGGTACAAGCGACAAGGAGTCGCCGGATCCGGAAGAGTCGGAGACTTCTGCAGCTTCAACACTGATTGTCTTACTGTAAGTTTCCATGATTTCTCAGTTTGTTTTAACCTATTTTGGCTTTCAGGGAATGTTCTGCTCCACTGGATCCTGCACCTGCTTGTCCAACTTTGTCGCCATCCAAGGCTACTGCTACCTCAAGAAGAACCCCGGAGAGTCTGGATGTCAATACGCTGAGCAGTGTTCTGCAGTCTGGCCTGAATCCAGATGCGAGAAATCCCGATGCGAGTGTCCAGAAGACGTCAATGGAATCCCATACGTTCAGGCAAAAACCCGAGATGGAGTTGTATGTGTGCTCCATTCAGGAGAAGACGGAGACCCAGTGCCAAAGTGTCCACTGCCAGAATACGACGATGATCTTCTCACCATGCCAGTTTCCCAGCTCCGCAACCCACATATGACTGATCCAGACGATGCAGACATTCAAATGGGAGAACACATCAACCCACTGCAATTCTGCTCCTCCCAATCCACCGACTACACCAACTTCGTCGCAAATGGCGGAGGAGCCTGCGCCTATGCCACTGAAGCCAACAAAGCCCAAGAAGGAGATGGAATCTACATCGCTGACATCTATGATTGCGTCACTTCCACCACCTCTATGGCCAATGTGAAGACAGCTATGGAAGGAGTCTATGACATCCATCCAGCTTCTGATGGTATCTGCTGCCCGAACAGAGCTTTCACTTGCATCCAACCAAAGAGAGAGGCGGATTCTGGATCTGCTGCCCCTGCTGGAGTCCGTCCGAGATGGTGGTACAACGCTGTGACTGGAACCTGCGAGCAGTTCATGTGGGACCCATGGGATGAGACTGAGATGCAGTCGCCAAACAACTTCAAAACCCGAGAGCACTGCGAGTCCTACTGTAGAGATAGTGAGTTCAAAAATGTCAAAGTCTGGTTATGACTTCTTTGACTTTCAGCCTGCAAACGCGGATCCCCACAATACCTCACTGGAGCTAGCCAGAATGAAGATGAACCTGTGAACAACTGCCAGACCGCTTCCTCCTGTACCTCCAACTTCGAGTGCACCTCTATTGGATCCATGCAACTCTGCTGCCCAACCGTCGCCAGCATCTGCTCCAACACCGGAGGCCGTCCAGTCGACCTCATCCGCTCTTCCAACTTTGATGCTGGAGTTCTTATGAAGAGAACTTTCTCCATGACTTTCTCCACGAGCTCCCGTTACTATTATGATGCAGAGCAAGGAAGATGCATCGCTTTCACCTACAATGGAGCCCTCGGAAACTACAACAACTTCAAGTCCTCAGCTGACTGTGAGCTCTTCTGTGCAAAGCTTCAATGCAAGTATGGTACTCCCCTCAAGATCGGATCTTCTAACCAGAGATGCTCCGCCAATGCCGATTGCCCAAGCACCCACGAGTGTCAATCAGATCACAATGTTTGCTGTCCAAGACCACGTAAGCTTTTTCTTTTTCGACTATGAAGATTATCTTCAATTTTCAGAAGCCATTTGCTCTCAACCACTCCGTCTTGGAGACTGCAAGCAGTCTGTTCGTCGTTACTGGTACAACGCTGTGACTCGTGCCTGCGAGATCTTCGACTATACCGGATGCCAAGGAAATGACAACAACTTTGAGACCCTATTGGAATGCCAAAACACCTGCGAGAACATCATCCGTAAGTTGAAACCCTGCTCTGATTCTGGATGAACTTACATCGATGAAAACACTTTCAGCGGAACCACAATGCCCACAAGGAGACGCTTACAAAGACTACCAGGGCAACTACTACGTCTGCTCTAACTCTGGCGCTGGAAACTCTTGCCCTGTGAACTACGAATGCTACTTTGATGGATATGTCTGGGGATGCTGCCCAACCAAGGCCTACACTTGCACATTGTCCCCACATAAGGGAGTTACTTGTGGATCTGGATCTTCCTACAGATACTTCTACAACTCGCAAACCCAAGAATGCGAGTCATTCCAGTACAACGGCTGCGACGGCAACTCCAACAACTTTGCCACTCGCGAGGACTGCGAAGGCTACTGCGGTGTCGGCGGCTGTCCGAACGGCGGAACGCCAGAACGCAACGAGTTCGGTCAACTCATGGTGTGCTCCGCAACCCAAACCTGCCCAGGAACCCACGAATGCACATCTGTCAACTCTGGAAGCTCCGTTGTCAACCGCTGCTGCCCAACACGCGCTCACATCTGCTCCCTACCCCCACAACAAGGATCTTCTTGCTCTTCCTCAGCCGCAGCTCGCTTCTACTTCAACATTGTCACCAAGGAGTGCACCCAGTTCACTTATAACGGATGCTCTGGTAACTTGAACAACTTTGCGACTATGGAACAATGCAACAACTTCTGTCTCTCGGCCGCCTGTACTCCTGGAGATGTTGCCTACGTGAACCCCAACACCAACATGCCATACGAGTGCAATGCTGCTCTATCGAACAGTTGCCCCACCAACTTTGCCTGTACCTATGATCAACTCTCCAGCAACTCTGTATGCTGTGGAGCCACCAACATGGATGTCTGCCCAGAAGGAGAAAAGGCCTACGTCAACGCTGCCGATATGGGAGTCCGCGAGTGTCTCATCAACGTCGAAGGATCCTGCCCATCCAACTATCTCTGCCGATTCAACGCCATGAAGAATCGCTACTACTGCTGTGCCTCTATCACTGGAGATCTCTGCCCTAGTGGAAAGGCCCTGTACCGTGAGCCATCCTCCAAGAGCCCTATCCGTTGTACCATCAGCTCTAACAACAACCAATGTCCAACTGGCTTCACCTGCCAATCCGATGTCCCAGGAGCCTTCCAAGGATACTGCTGCTCTGGAAACCATCTCTGCCCCAACAAGGCCGAATTCTACTTGGAGGAATCCTCCCAGATGCCAAGATCCTGCACAGTTGGAGCCTTTATCACCTGCCCCAACGGTTTCTCCTGTCAATCCACCCAAAACGAGTTCACCACTGGATACTGTTGTAAGGGAGAGGTCGCTTCTGTCTCTGATGGATGCCCACCCAACGAGTACGTGTTCATGAAGGACAACCAGATCGCTCCATGTGATCCATTCAACCCTCCAAATGCTCCATGTCCAAATGGATACTCCTGCCAGTGGTCTCTTGCCAACCAACGGTATCAATGCTGTGGAGCCACTCCAATCACCACCCCGAAATCCATCGCAGCCCTCGGATGCCCTAACAACCAGGTTGCCTACAGAGAACATGCCTCTAATGCTCCAAGAATCTGCACAGCGGCTAGCCAAAACTGCCCTACAGGATTCTTCTGTCAATTCTCCACCGCCAACAACCAATTCCAATGCTGTGGAATGTCTGGTGGATGCCCCAATGACTCCGTAGCCTTCATCGGAATCACCGGAGAGCCCCAATCCTGCGCCATCGGCCAAAGCACCTGCCCATCCGGATACTCCTGCCAACGCGCCATCTCAGGAGCACAACTCTGCTGTACCACTAACGAAGAACCAGTCGCCCCAGCCAAGGGATGCACTGAGAAGCAAGTAGAGGTTGAGGGAGCCTGTCTCGACAAAAAGTCCCTTGGAGAGGCTTGCGCCAACCAGGTTCAATGCCCAACAGGATCCACTTGCAAGGACTCGGTGTGCTCTTGCCCAGAAGGACAACACGAGCTCAACGGAATCTGCCTAGCGGACTGTGGAGCTAATGAGGTTGAGGTTGCTGGAAAGTGTGTAGCTAAGTCTCTTATCGGAGAGGCTTGTGAAGCTGATGAGCAATGCCAGGGAGGATCTTCTTGCTTGGACACTCTCTGTACCTGCCCTGAAGGCGAGGAGGCTGTTGAGGATGTTTGCATGAAGAAGATGTCGCGGCCAATGTCCACTTGCCCAGTTCCCGGACAGATTCCATATCTGGAGCCACGCACCAAGAACGCCCGCTTCTGCTCTCCATCCCGCCCCAACTGCCCACGTGGATACAGCTGTCAGTTCTCGCAGACCGCCCAGCAAAACATTTGCTGTGGAGGTGGAAAGGCTTCTGCTATCGTTGGAGCTGAAAAGAAGAACGGAAAGCCAAGTACCTTTAGCTCGAAGCCAAATGGAAAGGAAGAGGGACCAGAGGAGGAGAACGTGTGTGATCGTGGATCCGCGTATGTGGTGAATGGAACTCCAAAGCAGTGCACCTCGTCTCCATGCCCATCAGGATACAAGTGCACTTTCTCGAAGAAGAGCAAGAACTACTACTGCTGCTCTTCGAAGCCAAATGGACCATCGATCTCTGGATCTTCTGGATCTTCCGGATCCTCTGGAGCCAACGGTTGTGCCACTGGAACCGCTCTCTTGTTCCCATCCACTGGAACCCCAGTTCAATGCTCGAACTCTGGCTCCAATAGCTGTCCAGCTGGATACAAGTGCCAGAAATCGACGCTCTCGAACCGCTTCCAGTGCTGTTCGATGGTTGATAAGGATGGAGATGAAGAAGAAGAATTTGTGAAGGTGCCAGTGAGAGGAAGACCAGTTGGAGGAAGAGCTGTGGTGAATAAGAACAAGGAGAATGCGGCGAATGGTGAGTACCATAAATTAACCAGTGTTTTCTAAACAATCAGTATTTTCAGGACCATGCTCAAACGGTCAAGTCCAAGTGCTGCGAATCGTCGGAGAGCGAATCATGAAGAAGTGTGAGGACAAGTGCCCGCCGCATCAGGTCGCCGTCCGAGGCATCTGCCGCGACAAGTACCTCGCCGACGCGCCGATGCTCAACAACGAGATCTAACTTTGTAGAAGTTTCGATTTCTTGTGATCTTCGGTGATAATTTATTGTCTTTGTACCCCCTTTACTTACTTATTCCCTTTTCTACGAATCATTCTCTTTTCGCTTTGCCATTTCCATTTCCCTTTTCCCCTCCTTGTTACCAAAGTATCATTGGTGACTTTCCATTGAGTAGGTGTGTTTTGCACCATTATTTATTATTTTGAATCTCGAATTGTCTTTTGTTTGTGATAAAATGATGAAATAAGGCGTTTTTGATTTCGGTATAACTAGGAAACTGGTGTTTTGAAGTGTTGGTGGTGTTAAAACTATTGAAATTAGGTTTCCTATCCATTTTTCTGTTGATTTTCATTAGAAAAAGTCCAGAAAACCAATCCAAAACAGCAAAAATCATTAAAAGACTGATTTCGTGGCGAGACCCATGCGCAAAATGTCTCATGTCCCTTTAAAGCTGAAAGGTTACTGTAGTTGTTAATTTTTCGCGCAATTCTTGGAATTTCGTCATTTTTCTCGTTTTTTTCGACTTTTTCACTATTTCTTTTACTTTTTTAGCACTCAAAAGCTTCAAACTTTGCCAAAACAACCTAAAAACTAAAGTTAACCGTTAAAAATCAAACATTTTCGTTGCGAAAACCCCGATTTTCTTCATCCTTCTTCCCCTCGCATAATTTGCTCACAGTGCATTGAAAGATTATTCAAACACACTGCTCCCCTCCCGAGGCCAGTCTCCGCCGGCAGATATCCCCCACGCCCCGTGACTTTACACTATCCGATCGTCTTTTCGCTGCGTACTCCAATCCGTAGAACACTCCAGAACCTTCCGGCTGAAGGTATCGATTGATTCAAAATTGCATTCAAAAGTTTAGCTTGTTTCCTAACTTTCTAAGCATGTTTTTCACCGTATTTCTCGGAAAGTTTCCAGCTCTTTCAAAGTTTGCTCTGTATCCCTGATCCCTATCTCTCATCCCTCTCAGTATGCTCAAGAAACGTCTCGAAGGTGCCAGACGCTAATGGGCGGAGCTCCGGGAACCTGTTTTAGCTGGGAACTGAGCGCGGATTTACTCTAAATCTTTCTAATTTTGTTCGCCAACCTTTTTTTCAACTTTAATCTCGAAATTCGCTCTTTTGTGCAACGACGAGGAAAAATGAGATTTTCGCGAAAAAAATTGCAAAAAGTTACCATTTTTCTGTCAAAAACACAGATCTCCTTCTCTTTTCCTTCTTCAAACCCTGAAACAGTACAATAACGAGTGATTCCTCCATGTAGAAGACACTCAGACAGTTAGACAGTTCGGATGACGCATAGACCTCCGGAGGCAACTTTTTTGTTGTTTTACTATGTAAAAAATTTATTTTCTTTTGTTTTTTGTAAGCTTCTTCACAATTTTCTGTAAAATTTTCACCGAAATCCGCTAAAATCTCATTTTTCGTAGTTGTCCTACTTATACTAATTGACAAATTCTGTTTGTCTGTGTGTGTGTGTGTGAGTTTGTTTGTCCGCAGCCGTTTCTCAGAGATGACTGAACCATTTGAGCCCATCTTTGGCAGATGTGCTCTGTATAGCTCCCGGACGGTGCACGTAAATTTTCTAAGCGATTGGTCCAGGCTGAAGCTTTCTGGAGCACTTTTTCTATTTGCACGCTGTTATGTGTGTGCCCGACCGCGCGAGTGAAACATCGCCGTCCTTTCTCGGTGTCGGCCGCACGTTTTTCACTAAAATAACGTGGGTCGGTTCAATTACCCAATTAGAAAAAATCAAAGTGTAGTATCCGTTCTTATCGTGTTAACCTACGGTATACACTCGAATGAGTGTAATAAAGGTTCAACGGTTTTTGGAGTAAATTTCATGATAAATTTGACTAATTTTGGTGGAATGAACTATTTCGAGGTTCCAAATCTTCTTTTCCATAAGAATTCATTCCAAAAATTCAACAAATTGGTCAAAAACCGAGAAAACATTGGAAAAATGATTTCGTGCCCCACCAACTGCCAACGTTTTCGACGTTTTTAGGTTTTTGCTGTCTCCCCGGAAGTAGGAGTTCTCATATTTGAAGGTGCTGTATATTTACAATCACATGCTTATCGCCCATTTCAAAATGAGAGGAACGGCAGACCGCCGGATAGAATGTGGAGAAAGAACGAAAAAGTTAGCGTTAGGCATAAGTTTTGAAAAGTCTCCTTCCGGGGAGACATCAAAAATAAAAAATATCCGGAACGGTTCATGCGTTGTCGAGATACGGTCGGTCGATCCACCAGAAAGGAGGTTTCAGCGAAAACTTTCTCATTAGCCCGGCCTAATCCAGAAGGGGAGAGACGGCGGTACGCCGGCTCGAACCTTCTGGTTTATCAATAGAGCGCGTTTGCATTATTTCGAAGCGAGGGAAAATAAATTAGGGTTTATCGCGGGATTTCACAATTTTTACCAGTTTTTCAGCTCAAATTATCTTTTTTCCTCGCTTTTCCGTAATTTCCTCTCATCTAAAATGCATTTTTCATCTTCCAGCACCCCGAACAATGGTGGCTCGAGTGGAAACTGCAGAGCAACTCCGCGACCAGGGAAACGAGGCGATCAAGTTTCAGGAATATGTGAAAGCCGATGAGCTGTGAGTTTTTATATCAAAAATCCGAATCTCTTATCAATTTCGAAGTTTTCCAGATACACAGAAGCCCTCCAACTGACAAATGACGATGATAAGGCGCTCCGGCCCGTTCTCTACCGAAATCGCGCGTTGGCTCGACTGAAAAGAGACGATTTTGAGGGAGCGCAAGCGGATTGTAATAAAGGTTGGCTAGTTTATTGTGTTTTGACCTAGAATGTTAAATTTCAGCTCTGGAAGTCGACGGAGCCGACGTAAAAGCTCTTTTCCGACGTGCTCAAGCCAGGGAACAGCTCGGAAACGTTGGATCTGCGTTTCAAGACGCTAAAGAAGCACTCAGATTGGCTCCGAATGATAAGTGAGTGTTAATTTTTGACTTGTTGATCGATTTCCTCTCAAAACTATGCTTTAGAAACATCATCGAAGCTCTCCAACGTCTCGTGAAGGCTAACAATGACAAAATCAAGCAGACGACGTCGCTCGCTAATAAGGTATGGTTTTTGAAGTAGTAGTTTTAAGCGAAAATTATGATTTTCTAGGTCAATGATATGGAAAAACTGGCATTCCGTGGAGAAGCAAAGACGCCAGAGGACAAAGTGAAGGCCCTGCAGAATCTTCTGGTACTTTGCAGAGAATCTGAAAGTGGAGCCACTGGGGTGTGGAATAATGTGAGTTTTAGAAAAAAACACAACTTTTTACAACCCAAATGTTTTTTCAGGCCGCCATCTTCCCATTCCTACTCCAAATCATCGATGACAAGACCGAAACCCCCGAAGTCTACCTCTCTGCAGTCCGAATCCTGGACGAATGTCTCAAAAACCACGCCCGCTGCCTCAAATTCCTAGCAATGCACCACGAAGATCCCATCAAATCCGTCCGATTCGTGTGCCGTCTCATGTGTAAAAAGCAGAACAAAGAGTTCTGCGACGCTGCCGGACTCATTGTTCAACGAGTCTTCAACGCGATGGCTAAGATGGATCGTCAGAAAGAGATGAAACCGGATCCGGAAGTTGCTGAAGCCAACAAGCTATGGATCATTCGAGTGCTTCTCGAAATTCAGGAGATGCTTCAAGACCCCCAAGTCGGAGTTCTGGCTCGTGAGACCGCTATCGATCTGTTGCTGAAGAATCTGATGCACATGGACGGTGGAATCCCGCGTGGATGGTCGTGGAAGTTTACCGAGGATCGAGGACTCCTGGCACTTTTGGATGTAGCCAGTCAGATTCCCGAGCAGTGTGACTATCCGGTATCGGCGGAGACTCGGCAGCACGTGGCGATTTGTCTGCAAAGATTGGAAGAGGATATGGTGTTCGATACGAAGAGAGCGATTTTCAAGGATCGGGTTGACGCGTTCTTCGGGTGAGTTTCCAGAACTTTAAATGTTCTATCTTGAATCCCTCGATTTCCAGCGCCCTAATGTCCAACGCCACCGATGACGAAGCTGGTCACAAGTTCCGAATCAAGCTCTCCGCCTTCCTAATCACCATGCTCCAAGGCCCCGTCGACATTGGTCTCAATCTAATCACCAACGACCAACTCACCGTGGTCATGCTCCAAATGGCCGCCTCCGACAACCATCTGATGCAGGGAATCGCCGCCGAACTCATTGTCGCCACTGTCAGCAAGCACGAGAGAGCTGTGAACATGCTCAAAGTGGGAATCCCGGTTCTGCAGGCACTCTACAACTCGGAAGATCCGACTGTGAAGGTCAGAGCGCTGGTGGGTCTTTGCAAGATTGGAGCTGCTGGTGGAGATGACATCTCGAGAGCTACAATGGAGGAAAAGGCAGTGTTGAGTTTGGCAAAGACATGCAAAAAGTTCCTGTTGGAGACGGAAAAGTACTCGGTCGACATCAGAAGATACGCTTGTGAAGGTCTCTCCTACCTGTCCCTGGATGCTGATGTCAAGGAGTGGATTGTCGACGATTCCCTGCTTCTCAAAGCCCTCCTGCTCCTGGCTCAAAAGGCTGGACCTCTCTGCGTCTACACCCTTGCCACCATCTACGCAAACCTCTCCAATGCCTTCGAGAAGCCAAAAGTCGACGAGGAAATGGTCAAACTCGCTCAATTCGCCAAGCATCACGTACCGGAGACCCATCCGAAGGACACTGACGAGTACGTCAAAGCGAGAGTGAAGGCTTTGATGAAGGAGGGAGCCGTCCCCGCGATGGTTGCTGTGAGCAAGACAGAAAGTACTAGTGCTTTGGAGCTCATTGCCAGAGCCATTTTGGCGTTTGCGGAGTATGAGGAGCATCGAGGACAGATTATCAGTGAGGGAGGATTGGGATTGTGTTTGAGACTCACCAGAGAAGCGACTCCGGAGGGAAAGATCAAGGTGAGGATCTAGGAATGACCTAGTTTTATAAATTAACTATTCAGGCCGCCCACGCCATTGCAAAACTCGGAGCTGCCGCAGATCCAACTATCTCATTCTCCGGACAACGAGCCTATGAAGTCGTCAAGCCACTTTGCGATCTTCTTCACCCAGAAGTTGAAGGAAAAGCCAACTACGATGCTCTTCTGACTCTCACCAACCTTGCCAGTGTCAGTGACTCGATCCGTGCCAGAATTCTCAAAGAAAAAGCGATTCCGAAGATCGAGGAGTTCTGGTTTATGACGGATCACGAGCATCTGAGAGCCGCTGCCGCCGAGTTGTTGCTGAATCTGCTGTTCTTTGAGAAGTTCTTCGAGGAAACTGTTGCGAAGGGAACAGATCGTTTGAAACTTTGGGTGCTCTACTCTGCGGAACCAGAAGAACGTGTCTCGAGAGCCGCCTCTGCCGCCTTTGCAATTCTCACTGAAGATGAAGCCGCGTGTGCCCGAGTCATGGAAGAGATCCAGTCGTGGCCAGAAGTGTTCAAGGATATCGCAATGCACGAAGACGCAGAGACCCAGAGAAGAGGACTCATGGCGATTGCGAATATCATGCAATCCAGCAACAAGTTGTGCTCTGAAATCGTCTCCTCTGAAGTATTCCGGGTGTTGGTAGCAGTCACGAAACTCGGAACGATCAATCAGGAACGCGCCGGATCCACAGAACAAGCCAGACGGGCTCTGGAAGCTGCTGAGAAGTTTGGATTGATCAAAGCCACTGATCGGGAGCTCTACGAGCGCGCCAATAACTTGACAACTATTTCCGAATGATTGTTACCTTTGAAATCACTATCCTATTCCTATTCTAGTCCATCTCTACCATAATCTTACTAAAAATCCTGGTCTTTCCTTCTATTTTTTAACCGAAAATGTTTGAAAATGTATTTATCATGCAGTTTGAACACCGTTTTTTCTGTTTTTCTTGATGTTTCTGGTTTGATTTATTGCATAAATATTGAAACATTTACTAAATATTAGGGACCTTTTTTTAACTTCTTGTTGTTTTTATGTGATCTTTTGTGGTTTTTTCCCTCTTTTTTCGATTGTGCCAAAACTCAATATTTATTACGGTTTCTTCGCCGTCGGCTCCTCCGTAGTCCTCATTCCCTGCAGTAACGACTGCTCATCCATCGTATTCACCATCACCGACTTCTTCTTCTTCATCGCAGCAGCCGTCGTCATCGACGCCGCCACCGCCACCACCGCATTATTCTCCTCGGAAACTCCTTTAGCCACTGAAGGCGCCGTTTCATTGGCCACCAGGTTCCGGAACCCTTTCGCCGGTCTCAACTTCTTTCTTTGCATCGTTTTGTCGGCGTCCTCGACAGTCGGATCGGTGGTCTTTTCGCGGTGCGTTGACGGCAATTTTGGCGCTTTTCGCGATCTGTCGGCCATTATTCGAGAGAAAATGTTGTTCCGCTCAACGCTTTCTTTCTTTGTCAGTTGGTTCAAAGCTGAAATTAGGTTTTGGGTCTTGGCACGTAAAGAAGCGCCAAAACAGTTGGCGGGTCTCGCCACGAAAAAGACTTTTTGCTGTTTTCTCGGTTCTAAACCGTTTTTTCCAAATTTTTTTTAATGAATTTGGATAGAATTGAAAATTTGAAACCGGTTGATAGTCATTTAAAACAAAACTGTTCAGTTTTTCAGTTAAAACTTTCAGATTTCGTGTTTTGCTGAAAAATTAAAAAATGGATCTTTATCTTTGACAATGAAAAACTGAATAATTCTGGCAAAATTGACTATCAATCAGTTTCAAATTCTCTGCTCTATCAGATTTTACCAGAAAAATTCGAAAAAATAAGATCAGACTCGAGAAATCACCAAAAAACCAATTTCGTGGCGAGACCCGCATACGGATTCAGGCGTGCGCCTTCAAAGTCGGGGATACTGTAGTGAAAAAAAAATCGAGAAAGCCGACTGCCATTTTTTTTGGTATTTGTAGTTTTCAAAGTTTTCAATGCAAATTGCGCTTACCATCATGTCTCTCCTGCTTCTTCTTCTTCTTCTCCTTCTCAATCTGCTTCGTCGTCCTCTTCAATGGCACCAGTGTCTCCACAACGGCTTCTACCGGGTTTTCCATCTAATTTCATTTTATTTTGAACCTCCTTTCAACTCTTCTCACCTTTCCCTCCTTGCCACTCTCTCCCCAATCCACATTCGCCCGTTTCATAATCAAACTACCGTAATTCATAGTGGGATCCTTGAACATCTCGGACGGGTCTCTCAGAAAATTAGTCTCCCCGTCTTTCAAAACCAGCATAAGTTTCTTTTCCTCTTCACTCAATCGATAACTTCTTTCCGAGCACGGAGACAGACTGTCTTGACGACAGAGTAGGGCGATCTCGGGAACAGTGAGACGGGTCACTGGACTGATGGTTTCACCGGTTTGGAGGCATCGGGAGAAGTCCTAGAAGGGGTTTTTGCATCTTATCACCCAAAAAATCCTCACCGTCCCCAACTTTCTCATCCTCATCTTCGGCGGCTCATCGGATGGGTGTAGGCAGTACATGAGCAGGATGAAGAATATTGTCTGACTGGCGATCAACATACAAAGCTTGAAAGCGTTCAGTTGACTTTGCTCGTAGCTCAGATTCTCTTCTTGCTCCATTTTTGTGAGATTTTTGAAACTTTTTTAGAAATCGAGAAATAGTTGGAAAAACTTGAAATGAAAGGAATTTTCCCGTTGTTTTTGTTTAAAACGTGTGAACCATTCTTTATTCTTGCTGTTTTTGCTCCGAATTCCCTTTTTTTTGTAGAAAATGACCTATTTATCGTCGGAAATTCCGAATTCTCTATAAATCTCTGTGTTAGACGCTAGAGAGTGCGGGGAACCGAGAGACGCAGACACGTGGCCTAGGTTTTGCAGAATGAAATTCCTCTTCCATATTCTCTCCGAGCGAATTTTCAAACTGGTTTTCGTGATTTTCGTAAGATTTTCTTGGTTTTCTTTGGTTTCTAGTGAATTTTTTTCAAAAATATTGCTTCCATCGCAATTTCCCTGCGATTTTAACCCATAATTTTCATATTCCAGCTTCAAAAAATGTCACAAATCGATGAAATCGATGAAAAAGATCCTGGAATCTTGGAGCAAGAAAAAATGGAACCTGGAGACGTTCGAGACCCCAATGAACCGGGAACTTCTGCTGAAGAAAACGTAATAGTGGCTCAAGAGGAGATTGTGGAGGTCGAGGCGCATGATGAGCTCCCCGCTGGAGTACAAGTCGTCGATGGGGAGGAAATAATTTTTGCGGTGGGTTTTCATTGATTTTATAAGGAAGATTTGCCAATTTCTTCACGAATTCATTATGATATTCCTTTTTCAGGAAGAAGAAGACTACGAAGTCGAGTACGACGCAGCCATAAACCTGTCCAATGAGAGAAACTTGCTCTTTGATGTAAGTTTTTATAAATTTCAGTATATCTTACTCAAATTTTAACGTTCAGATGTATCAACCAGTGGAGACCGAAAGCGGACAATACCTCTGCAAAATATGTATGAGAACTGGAAAGAATACTGCGTATCCGGACAGAACCACATTCGTTGCGCATCGATACAAGTGTCATGGATCTTTTAATGTGAGATTTGAGTGTTTTGGATGAAAAATTGAACGTGTCTCGTTTCCAGAACAACGTAATGTGCCCAATGCCGGACTGCCGTGAAGTCTATGCCTCCCTCTACACCCTCCGTCGCCATCTCAGTCAACAACACGAACTTCCTCTCGAAGTCCATCAACAATCCTTCGAAAACATCGGAGAGTTCGAGAAATTTCGACATCTAGTCGAAATAACCACCGGATGCAGGTTTATGATGCACACAAAACAGCCAAAGTACCGAAGACAAGTCATGCATTGTGCCAAAAGTGAACATAAGATGATATTGCAGACACAGAAGTAATTTTTTTTAATTAGTAAAGCTTCAAAATGTCATTTCAGACACCGTCTTCCACGGGAACGAATGATGAAGGAAGGATCTGCATGCCCATCGGTGATATCCTACCGAGTAGATCCAGGAAATGGCCAAGTACACGCTTTCATGCAGCTCTACCACATCGGCCACGGCCCGGATAACGAAGCCATCGTTCAAGGAGACGCGAACAGTGCTCGTCCCATGGATATAGTGTTCCCGCAGAAGCCTGTATTCCTGGCTGGACGAGCCATGCAGTACGTGCAGATCGATGTTCATGAAATGCCACCTGCCATCTACGGAAACAAAATGTACGAGAGCATGCTGGTGGTGACGTGTCTACGGAGCAAGTTTATGTGGGCTAAGCCTCTGTTGGAGTGCACACGGACCTCGATTGGAAGGATATTGAATCAGATTTTCAACGAATTCGGAGTTCCAGAAGGCTTCTCGACAACCTTCTCGCCGACCTACATCCGTGACACCATGAAAGCCCTGGAAAGCGTGTACGCCGTGGAAATCCGTGAAATCTGGTCAGAACCACCACCTTACGCCGCCCTAGAGCACTGGGTTATGGAGATGTCGGAGCAGGAACTGGCCTCGCGGAACCGATGGGTCGAGCAGTTGCAGTTTGTCATAATGGAGTACAATCAGCGACCGGTGGCTCAGCGAGACACCCCATTCGAAAAGATGTTCAATCGTAAAGCACCGAATCTCTATGGGACCAGTGAAGATGGCTTGCCGATTAGAGTCAACCGGAATCATCTTGAGCTTCGGAGGGAAGATGGAGACACGGAGAACACGTTGAACACGACTTTCAATCAGGGAGACAAAGTTTTTGTGAGTTTTTTCTTTCCAAAATGTAATCAATGCAACATTTTCCAGCTCCGAAAGGGAATCACAAAGCCGCGACGCGGCAATAACACCCAATACTACTTTGGCTTGGTCGCGGAACGAGATGCCAACTCGCGATTCTACCCCTACAAAGTGCACTATTCAAGTACCGACTCCCCGTGGCCATGTGAAAGTAAGAATTAGAGCTCATTTCCTTCTTTCAACTCTCTTTTTACCGAAACAGGAAACCAATTCGTGTGGGCCAGTGCGTATGATCTGCTTCCGACGACTCATAAGATCCGGGAAATGGCATTCGGACCCCGACAAGAAGCGATTGCGGGAATCCTCTGCACATGTTCTGGCGCGGACTCCAATCAAAAATACGACCTAAGCGCCATCGGACCCCTCGCCGCCAAGGCTTCCAAATGTGTTCTCTTCCGCAACATTCTGTGCACCAACCAAATGTCTCGACACTGCTGCAAAACCGAGGGCTCAGTGCACTGCAGGTTCCATGCACTGTATCCAGAGCATGATGAGAGTTATACGGTGAGTTCAGTTAGTTGGGAATACATCGAAAACAAGCTATTTTACCTTCAGAAAATGGAAGTGGCCCTCGTGACATTCTGTCAACAAAACAAACACGACGCCAAAGTCAAAGAGGACACTCTTAAGGTCTCAAGAAGAGAAGAGATGGAAGAACCGGAGGAGGAAGAGCATATAGAAGTGGAAGAGATTGTGGAGGAGATTCTGAGGCCAGACGAGCAGGAACATGTCCCGGAGCATCATCCAGCACCAGTTGAAGATGTGGAATTCGGGTACCCGGAGAAAACTGTCCCGAAACGACAGAGAAAACGAAAAGAAGATCACTCATTGGAAGCAAAGCGTCGGAAGACGATGCCGTCGACTTCAGAAGATCAACCAGCAACCTCTGAAGCTCCTCAGACGCCTTCTGAATCCACACCAGCTTCAGATGAGCCGTCTGATACTTCCGAAGCTGCTACGTCATCGAGAAGAGCATCTGCGAGGCGTTCGATTCGTCCGAAGAATTTGAGCGATTACGTGGAATGATAACGAATTTGAAGAATCCATTTTGCTATAAGCTATATTTTTTTATTGATAACTTATTGATAACGATGATTAACTTTGAAATTTCCGATCTTCGACTCCAAAATAACATTTTTCATTGATTTTCTAAAATCCTAGACCTGCCATTATAGATTTTCTACAACGCTCCCCTTTTACGCTCCCGAGATCAAAACATCAATACTAGTAGATCACCCGCCAAAACAAGACAAAGGGGTCATTTGGCGATTCGATTTCTTCGTCATTCTTCTCGTATTCTCTTCTACTGCCTGGTGACCTCGTCTCTGCTCTCCAATTGATCGATTTTCGGGATGGATTGGCAATAATGACAGGTAAGTTTGGTTTTTTCACGGGAACTAGATCTTGGACTGGGGTAGTTGTGAATTTTTGAAAGTTTTGGAGTCTAATTGTCAGTGTAGGGGTTATTTCTCAAAGATAAATGGGTAATTTGAGCCAAAATTTTGCATAGAAAACGGGTACATGCACACATTTTCGGCTGGTGAGGCGGTGAACTATCCAAACTGGGGGTAAAATAAGAAATCGATTCCCTTTTCAAATGAATCTTTCCGTTTATCTTTTTCATTTGAATCACTGGGCTAAAAAAGAAATAAAAAACAGTCAAGATCCATCTGGTTTCAAGCAATTTTGTAAGGTCCATTTGGGACCACTAAATTTTCGGTAGAACAGACTCTGGTACTCAATGATCAACCAATCGATGTCTCAGGTACTAACTGGGCTTTGAAGGGGAGTGATTTGTGTATGACTCACTTTATCATTCGCTTCATTTCTGGTACTCGAAGATCCAATCGATGTCCCAGGTATTAACTGGGCTTTGAAGGGGCGTGATTCGGTATGACTCCTTTCTCGTTCGGTCCTCTTTCTGGGATCCAACCACGTAACTAAACTGTCGGTATACAAACTTGAACACCTCTTTATGGCACTTGATGATGAGTCAATCGATGTTCCAGATATTAACTGGGCTTTGAAGGTCTCTAATTTGAGTGTGACTCATTTTATCATTCGGTTTACTTTTGGTACTCGAAGATCCAATCGATGTCCCAGGTATTAACTGGGCTTTGAAGGGGCGTGATTTGGGTATGACTCCTTTCTTCGTTCGATCCTCTTTCTGGGATCCAACCACATACCTAAATTGTCGGTATACAAACTTGAACACCTCTTTCTGGCACTTGATGATGAGTCAATCGATGTTCCAGATATTAACTGGGCTTTGAAGGTCTCTAATTTGAGTGTGACTCCTTTTATCATTCGGTTCACTTCTGGTACTCGAAGATCCAATCGATGTCCCAGGTATTAACTGGGCTTTGAAGGGGCGTGATTTGGGTATGACTCCTCCTCCCTTTGCTCCGTTTCTTTTTTCTGGCACTTGATGACGAGTCAATCGATGGTTTCTAGATTTATCTAGGCTTTGAAGGTCTCTGATTCGAATGTGACTCCTCCTCTCTTTGCTCCGTTTCTTTTTTCTGGCACTTGATGACGAGTCAATCGATGGTTTCT
>LR537795.1:238821-296404 GCA_900883565.2 Caenorhabditis panamensis | reverse complement strand
TAGATTTATCTAGGCTTTGAAGGTCTCTGATTCGAGTGTGACTCCTCCTCCTTTTGCTCCTTTTCTCTTGTCTGGCACTTGATGACGAGTCAATCGATGGTTTCTAGATTTATCTAGGCTTTGAAGGTCTCTGATTCGAGTGTGACTCCTCCTCCTTCTGCTCCTTTTCTCTTTCTGGCACTTGATGACGAGTCAATCGATGGTTTCTAGATTTATCTAGGCTTTGAAGGTCTCTGATTCGAGTGTGACTCCTCTTCCCTTTGCTCCGTTTCTCTTTCTGGCACTTGATGATGAGTCAATCGATGTTCCAGATATTAACTGGGCTTTGAAGGTCTCTGATTCGAGTGTGACTCCTTTCATCATTTAGTTCTCTTCTGGTACTCGAAGATCCAATCGATGTCCCAGGTATTAACTGGGCTTTGAAGGGGCGTGATTTGGGTATGACTCCTTTCTTCGTTTCGTTTCTCTTTTCTGGCACTTGATGACGAGTCAATCGATGGTTTCTAGATTTATCTAGGCTTTGAAGGTCTCTGATTCGAGTGTGACTCCTCTTTTGCTCCGATAAATTTTCTGGTATCCAAAGTTTCCAATAAATCAATAATCAGTAAACGTGTGATAATCCCCTCAAAGTTGTTCCCGCCTCTCCAGTCGACCTGCTGATAACTCGCCCCAATCACTGATAACGAACGGAGCGCACTTCATCAAACTGATCACCACACATTGTTTGATTTCTCGGCGTCACCCATTTCATTTCCCCTCATAATTTTTTCCGGTTTCCCTCAGTTTTATGGCCAATTTGACATCAATTTCTTTCCGTTTGCTATGTCATTTAGTCATTTTCAGACTATTGATTGTGAAATTTTAGTGAAAGCATGTCACGGGTCAACGGGTGTGGATTGCGGCAGGAGGTGGGTTTCTAGGGGGTTTAAAAATTTTGTTTTGGAGCAAAAATTCAAAGTAAACATATCAATCGATAGCAAATTTCAAGCTCTATAAGTTTGTAGTTGATTGTTTTTTGATATCTCTTTTAGTTTTTGAGAAAAAATCGTTAATCAAAAACTCCAGATAGTCCTCCGCGCCTTATCAGTCCTTCACATCATCCTTGTTGCCAGTAACATCTTTGTGCTGGATCCCAAAGTGTTCACCCCACTTTACGTGATCTACTCGATCGGCCTTGTCTGCTTCTTCACCCTATTCATCTACTCATTCGTCCGGTATCAAGCCTGGTTTTTTGTGGTTGCTTTGAGCTTTCAAGTGAGTTAGAAACTCATCGAATAGGCTGGAAAACACAAGTTTCAGGCCCTCTACATCATCTCTGCTGGGTACCTGGCATCTCTAGCACTTATGGGCTATTTTAGTGAGTTGAGACTTTTTCTAGAAGTCATTTTCGTTGCCTAGAGCTTCTAGAAATCTTGAAAAATGCAAAAAGTCCTCTTCCAGCCATAAAACAGGCGTACATGGTGATAGTGTTCACCTCGAACACGCTGGTCATCATCACTGACGTCGTCTCAATGATAGCAGTGGTTGCTATCAGATCAGAGCAGCTTAGAAAGCGTGCAGAGTGGAAGAGGAATGAGAGGAGACATGACCTAGAGGCCTCTTTCCCAAAATATTGATTTTTTAATTAATTTCCCCCCATTTTTTGTGATTTTCTGAACTCTTCAACGTTGGAGACACATGTATTCCGTGTAACACGGTGACTTCTACCCTATTTTCTGAAATTTGTAACCTGAAACAATAACTAAATAATAACGTTTCATTTTGCAACATAGACCCGGACAAAGTACAGCAAGAATCGATAAAGTGGCACTTTTGAAAATTTCAAAAAGTTTGAAAATCAGTTAAAAACACGTATCAGAGTCCTCCTTCCGAACCTTGTTATGGTGGATTAGGGAGGCGTGGACCTGAAAAAATTAAGTCCAATTTTTCGATTGAAAATGAAAAAAAACCCACCGTTCTAGACATCAAATTCGACGAGTTCTTCTTGTTTTTCTCAACAACGACTTCATTAAAAACGACTTGATGTCGTGGATTGAAGGTCGACGAGACCGACCTGAAAATGAAATCATAGTTTTAATGTTGCAAAATTCCTTCGAAAAAATCAGAGAAAGTTTTTAAAAAACATGCAAGAATCAGATTTTTGCGCTCCATTGAAAACTTCTCAATGGAGCGCATTTGCATAGTGAAAGCGAAAAAACAGTAAAATAGCAATGGGTGAGATGGCAGAAAGTTAGAAGTGGACTGGGTGAGTGATTTAAATATAGTAAAATACTACAAGAATTGTGTGCAACTTTTACCTTTGACCAATCGCTGTCAGAGCGGGAACTTGAAAAATTAGTTTTTTTATTTTTAATTTTTTAATTCAAATTTTTGATTAAAAAGCCACAAAGCAAGCGTACTGATAAGTGATAAGCACCAACCTGTTAATAATCGGTCTCGTCTCCGTTTTGTTAGTATTGTTATGATTTTGGCCGCCGTTTAGTGGGATGTAGACCTGGAAGTTCACACGAGGGGACTAGTTGGCAAACTGATTGGCGGGTCACGAGCGATTATTGATTATGGTTTGTTGATTAGGAGTAGTACACAAATTAAGGTTTTAAAAAATGATAAGAAAGATATTTGAACAACTAGCTTGGTTTCCGAGATGTAGATTCAGATTTTCAACTATAGCTCAAAAATGAAAAGAGATCGTTAAAAGTTGTCAACTACAAAATTGTAGAGCTTGAAAAGAGCTTTAATTAGTTAGTTAACAACTTTTTGATACCTTTATTAATTCTTGAGATACAGTGGTTTGAACACAAGCTACATGTTTTTAGTACGACACTCCAAGTGGTCCGCTTGTACTGCAGTTTATCTAACGCTATAACTCAAGAACGAAAAAAGATAATGAAACGTTTTCAACTAACAAAATAAAGCTCAAAACATTTCCTACAACTTTGCAATTGACAACTTTTTGCTAGATCTCTTCATTCTCAAGTTACACCTCTCCAAAGTTTGAGTCTAAACCCACCTTCTGAAAATGATGCCTCATGTTCTTCTTCCTCCCAAATGTCGCATAGATGGCATTTCGGAACTTTTTGTTCAGAAAACAATACGTTATTGGGTTGGTACATGAAGAAATGTAAGTGAGGAGAGTGATAAATGTGTTGATGTCACTGTTCCAGACGGATAGGTTCAGGCTCTGAAAAATAGGAAAAATGGATTTGAGGCACCCTGGGGTGAAGGCTTACTTGAAAAGAGTCCCCGGCGATTAGAAGAAGCCACCAGATGTAGGAAGGGGTCCAGCAACAGAAGAAGATGATAACGACGACTATGAGCATTCTGAAAAATTCCAGTTTTTTCGAGAGTTCCAAAAAATTTGACAGTTGGTGAGGCTCACCACGAAATCAGTTTTTAGCTGTTTTCTCGATTTTGAACTGATTTTTTTTAATTTTTTGATGAATTCGGATAGAATAGAAAATGTAAAACCAGTTGATAGTCAGTTCAACCAAAATTGTTCAGTTTTTCAGCTAAAATTTTCAAATTTCGTGTTTTAGCTGAAAAATTACAAAAATGAGTGAATCGCAATGAAAAACTAAAAATTGTGGTCAAATGAACTGTTTCTAGGTTTCAAATTCTTTTTTCTATCTGTTTTCATCAAAAAAGTTTTCAAAAAACTGTCCAGAAACATGAAATCCTCGAAATAAGGGGCCCCGGGACCTCAAAAACTTTTTGAAACTTCAAATTTTCAATTCATTCCTCAAATTCAAGATTCTGCCTATTACTAAAAACTATAAGGAACCTCTAAACTCACTTGATAACCCTCTGCTTCGCCATTGCACTCTTTTGTGTATGCGTTGACCGAAGACTCGGGTTCTCTATGCAAATTGAAGCATCTGAACGACGGTGTGCAAAGTTGGGCTCCACGCTAAACATTTTTTGATTAGTGATATGTAAAGCTCAATTTTTACTAACTTCTTTTCCTGTTGACTAAACGTCAATTTGTTGGAGAGCTTCTGCCAGAAAGTCACTCTTTGCTCTTCGGTCATTGAAGCCACGATTGCTAAAACGATATGATAATAATTGATTGATAGGTTAGAAAATCTAGATTTTAGGGTATTAGAGTAGACTACAAACTACAAACTACAGTACTAGGGAGTTCACCAAGTTCACCAAAAAACATAAGGAAAAAACAGGACCTCACTCAAACGAAACTTGGGGTTAAAGGAGGATAACGGAACTCTTCAAAAGTTTGAACTTTGACGGTGCATTTTGGCTTTGAAAATTGTTTCGAAAAATTAGATATTTGGGTTCAAAATCAAACTCAAAATGCACCCTCAAAAAGTCACCAAAAAATAGGTAAAAAATCAATAACCACAACACCTTTCGGGGGTAAAAGCACGCCACTAGAACGACGACGGAGGCTCTGCAAGGTCTGAAGTCGAAAGTCATCCAGGGTATGTGGCAGTTGAAGCAAGGCGGGTGTCTCCAGAAGTGCAGGTCCTCTGGAAGGGGCGACAGGGGGAAGGAACTGGTTGAGGGCGATGCACGAGGTGGCACGAGCTAGGGAAGAACTACCCAACAGCACACTGTTCAGGTTATGACTCGATGCTGAAGAGTTCAGACCTGCGGCGGGGCCAACGGCCAGTGGCGGTTCCACGGAGGAGATTTCGAGTTTGATGCCGGTTTTTAGGGAGGAGATCACATTGCCGTAGAGGCCGGACATCACGACCAGAGGGATGACTAGAAGGACCACTGTCATGTAGACCTGCAATTATTGATTTTCTAATCTTACTTTTTGAAAAAGAGACTTAATGCGTCTCGCCTTTTTTGCTGTTTTCTCGTTTTTGAACTAACTTTTTTGAGTTTTTTAAAATAAAAATGAATAGAACAGAAAATTTGAAACCTAGAAATTGTTAATTTGACCCGAAATTTGCATTTTTCTCAGGAAAATTTTAGAATTTTGTGTTTTTAGCGGAAAAGTTACAAAAACGGGTAGTTTTCAATGGAAATCTTACTAAATTTTGTCAAATTAACTATTTCTATGCTCTAAATCCTCTTTTTTATCCGTTTTTATCAAAAAAGTTTGAGAAAATTGATCCAAAAACGAGGAAACGAGAAAAACCGCAGAGCGCCTGCGAACTTTTCAAGCATGCGCCTTTAAAGCCGGGGTACTGTAGTTTCGACGATTTTTCCATGATTTTTTCGTTTTTTCGAAAATCTGCTATTTTTGCGTTTCTGATAATTGAAAAACTTTTGAAATACCTGATATGTAAAATGATAAATAGGCGGATGAATCGGCGCACACGTGTACCCATTGGAACTGTACGTTTGTTGTTCGTACATGAACAGCATCAGAATATTGGCCACTATTGCTATCACCCAAACCAAAGTGATCATTGCATATGCGTGGGATCTAAACAACATTGGAAGTAGGTCAAGGAAACGTGAAATTCAGCTTACCTAGTTTGCCAAATCCTCGAATGAAGTGGCTTGCAAATCGCGAAGTATCTTTCGAAGGCGATCACAGCGAGGGTGTAGGCGGAGGCGGTGACCACCACGGCTGAAATTAATAAGATTAATTAAACATTGATAATTGGATAAAACTTACGTTGTAAATAAGCCAAAACTTTGCACATAATATTGCCAAACATCCAGCAATTCATCACCATGGATACTGAAAAATAACGAATTTCAAAATTTTGTAAAAAATTTTGTTTTGATCCAAAAACTAAAAGAAGAATAGTTTCTAATAGCAAATTTTGTGGGCTACAACTTATTAGTTGACAGTTTTTTGATAGCTTTCATGGATTTTGAGATAAACATTGATTAGTGAAGCTAATCATGTCCAAAATTTAAAAAATTTGAGTTGTACACTTTGAAAAATGAATTTTATCTCAAAAACCATAAAAGATGCCAAAAAGTTGTCAACTGCAAAGTTGTAGCCCGTAAAAAGTTCTATCAAGTCTTGTTTTTCAATATTTTTTTAAAATTACCTAACGTCGGTGGCATGCAAACAACTGATAGCATCATATCACTGGCCGCCAAGTTCATTAGGTAGATGTTGGTGATGGATCGCATTGCGCGTTGCTGAAACATTGATGATCAATAAAAAACGGTATTAAAAATCACCCCTCTACACTGTTCTCAAAAATTAAAAACAAAAAGGAACATCCAAAAAATAAAATTAAAAATTCTGGTATTTACCTCTAACCCTCTACCCCAACCGTTCAAAACACATTCTCAGGGGTATAATATCTCATTTTATAACCCAAAAATTAAAAAGAGTACTAAAAGTACGTCTAGTAGACTATAGTTCTCACATTTCTTGATGTCTAATGATCCCAATTCAAAACACTCAAAGAACATCCCCAACTCACCTTGAGAACCACTAACAGAACCAGTGAATTACCGATTACTGATAGCAGGAAGATAATAAAGAATGTGACGACGATGGTGTAGTTTTCCGTGGTCCCCCGGAACCGGCAAATGTCCTCCTCTTGTTGTACAAACGTCGTCATTGTGGAGGCGGAGGTGTCCGAGAGACTGAAAGAGGGATATCTTGAGAATGGTAAGAGGTATCAAGAAAGTGTCAATTAACAATTTGTAGAGCAGTTTTAGAACTTTGTTTTTGTAGTTGAACTTTTTTGAATACCTTTGATCATAAATTAGTTATAGCCGTTTGAAAATAAGCTATCACTGCGGTCACGTCTCACCTCGAAATCGGATTTTTTCAGTTTTCTCATTTTTGGACCAACTTTTTTGAATTTTTTCTTATGAAAACAGATAGAAAAACGGATTTGAAAACTAGAAATACTTCATTCGACCAGAATTATTGAGTTTTTCATTGCGATTTACTCATTTTTGTAATTTTTCAGCCAAAACACGAAATCTGAAAATTTTAGCTGAAAAATTGAACAGTTCTGGTTGAACTGACTATCAATCGGTTTCAAATTTTCTATTCTATCTAGATTCATTTGAAAATTTTGAAAAAAAATCGGTTCGAAATCGAGAAAACAGCAAAAAACTGATTTTGTGGCGAGTACCTCAAAAGGTGTCAAAGAGTTTTCAACTCTGAAAATGACCTAAAAATTTTGTGAAAAAGTGATCAATGAAATCAAAAACAAAACGGGAAATGTGTGAATCATAACTCGTATACAGCAAGCCCCATCAAAACTTCAAAAAGCCACGGAAAAACTCATGATGATGAAGATGAAAAGGGGGCAGTCTGTCTCGGCGAAAAGGCGTGAGAAAAGAAGATTACTCGCCTTCTCCTCTCCACGACGTTTTCTTCTAGAAAACCTAGAAATTCAGAAGACGTGTGCTTTGCTGTCACTTGTCCCCCTCCCCTAACTTGAGTCAGTCAGAATCAAATTTCTCCTCTTTCCTCTTTTCTTTTATTTCTTCTAGTTGTCTTGTGTCTTCTGATCATCAGAGGAACGAACGCAGTCCCTAAGATCCTCATTCTTAAACTCACTTTGATGATGCTCCAAAACTGCTCAACAACTGGCGTGAAGCGTGTGTCGTGGAATTCAAAAGTTCCAGAAGAAGTTGAGAAGACGTCGAGGAGGAGGCGGTGATGTTGTCCGTCTCATCGTCCACCGCATTCATTTCATACAAAGATGCGCCGGGGGAGAGAGAGAGAGTTCCTGGAATTCAATAGATACAGGTTACGGAGGAAATTAGAGGAGAATAGGACTAATTTCGGGGATTGGGGAGGAGTTCAGAGGTTAAAGGAGCATAGGAACATGGCGGAAAAAAGATGCAAAGGTCATGTTGCAGCGATGATCAACAGCAAAAGGTAGCTAGGACAAAAGTTATCTTTCAAAAAAATGTTTGAAAACCTTCTAGATTTTACAGCGGCCCCGCGAAGTGGCCCTCGGTGGGTCTCGCAACGAAATCGGTTTTTTGCTGTTTTCTCGTTTTTGGACCTACTTTTTTAAATTTTTTCTGGTGAAAACGGATAAAAAACAGAATTTGAAGCCTAGGAATAGTTCATTCGACCAGAATTAATAAATTTTTCATTGCAATTTACTTATTTTTGTAATTTTTCAGCCAAAAACACGAAATTTGAAAGTTTTAGCTGAAAAACTGAACAGTTTTGGTTGAAATGACTATCAACCGGTTTCAAATTCTCTATTCTATTAGAATTAATTTTAAAAAATTGGGAAAAAATCGGTTCGAAAACGAGAAAACAGCAAAAAACTGGTTTCGTGGCGAGACCGGCGTCCAGAAAACCCCGCTCTTTTGAACTATGGTTTTTAGGAAACATTGGTTGGTCAAGAAGCTTAGGAAATGAGTTCGATTAGTCACTTTTGTTTTGAAGGACTCTCAGAGCTTGACCCCGAGACTCAAAGTCCATGGGAAATTGAAAATGCGCTCTAATGAACTTTGAGTTTTCGGGACCTAAATATGCAGGTGCGCTCTATTGAGGCAAAGATCACAAAGTGTGGGAGGAAAATGTGGGAGAGCAATTTCAAATTAGCCGCTATCTTCGAGTTTTAGTGCAAAATTGCTCAGCAACTTTGAACTTTCAAAAGAGTTCCCAGAATACATGTCAATGTGTCAGTTGAACTTTCAGAACATGTGTCATGGATCCAGGGCCTCTAAAATCATGTGATTCATCAAAAAGATAGAAAAAATAGCAAAAAGTTATCTGGGCTGCATGACTTTTCGTATTTTTCTTTACTCTAACTTCCGCAGAATAGCAAATGCGCTCCATTGAACACTTCCGGGAAAGATGAAGATTTAGGGTTATTTTAGGGGTGAAAGAGTAAGTTGGTTTGTAGTTTGATCTCTTTACAAAGGAAGTGTAAAATGCACTCTAATGAAGTTATTCAGGAAACTAGGGATAGAGCTATAAATAGCAGCAGTACCACAACTTGTAAAGGGTCTCGAAAATCAAGAATTGAAGGTAAAATTTAGATAGAAATTGTGAAAGATAGAAAATTTTGAGCTTTATCTTTTGTTAGTTGATCACTTTTTGGTATCTCCTCTGGATCTCGAGATAAAATTGAGAGAATGACGTCACTTTTTCACACTTTTCTAGAAAAACCTAGAAAAACGGGACCCACGGATCGGAGGACAAAGTTTAGGTAAACAAGCTTTTTTTCTTTTTTTTTAGGTCCAGTTTGTTTTTTTTTTAAATATCACGTATTGCTCTATTGCAATAACACTAATTGCTTCTAAAAGTAAGTACCACAAGGACCAAACTAAACTAACCCCGAAGAAAAAAAATTTACGATTCGCCTCAATAAAACAAGAGTGAAAAGGAAAAAGTGAGGATGAGAAAACAATAGAAAAAGTCGGGGAAAAGGAGAGGATCATGGCGAGTAAAAGTGGCTGAAATTAAATGATGGAGGTGGGAGAAAGGAGCCCGAGAAGGGGGGAGGAGGTCATCATCATTACAGCTGCGGGAAATGGGAAATGGGAGGAAAGGGAAGGGAGCGGAAGGTGTTAGGTACTATGGTTGGAACACAGAAATATCTGGAATTTCAGCATTTAAAATTCTAGGGATCCCCGAAGTAGAGGAAGATTTTATGGAAAAACAGTAGGAGACAACTTGCTTATCAAGTTTTATCTAAAAAACTAGATAAGATATCAAAAGGTTGTCAACTAACAACTTGTAGAGCACAAAAGTTACTATTGATTGCTTTTTTCAACTTAATTTTATCACAAAAACTAGCTTTTTTACAATCTTTCGAAGTTTGGGTACCAGCATCCCTCCCTCAAAAGAAGTGGGACATGTTGCTAATCAAATTTTATCACAAAAGCTAGCAGACACATCAAAAAATAGTCAACTAACCACTTGTAGAACACAAAATTTCCTTTCAATTGCTTTTTTGAATGTAAATTTACATCAAAAACTAAATTTTTTACAATTTTTCAAAGTTAGGGTACCTGAATCCCTCCCATAAAAGTAGTTGTGTTACTCATTGAATTTTATCTCAAAAACTAAATAAGATTTTAAAAAATTGTTGACCAACAACTTGTAGAGCACAAATTTTACTATGGATTGCTTTTTTGAGCGTAATTTTTCAACAAAAACTAAACTTTTTACAGTTTCCCAAAGTTACGGTACCAGAAACCCTCGCGCAAAAGAAGTGGGACATGTTGCTTATCAAATTTTATCACAAAAGCTAGCAGAAATATCAAAAAAAGTCAACCAACAACTTGTAAAACACAAAATTTACTATCGACTGCACTTTTAAACGTAATTTTTAACAAAAACGAAATTTTTAACGATTTTCCAAAAACTACAGTATTAAAAACCTCCACCCACAAGACCTGGGTGTCCCAGAGAAGCAGAAAGACAAACTGAACACCCCTCAAAGACATTTGAAAAGACGTGTGTGTGTCTGGGGGGCATCTCAGAGCATCTCAGGTCAAAAACAAGTGGCCGGGAGGAGGTCCTCGTTTCAGTGAAATTGAAAAAAGAATCATTTCGATAGAGGGAGGGTAGGGCGGTTCGGTTCGGGACGGGGGCTACTACTTGTTTTCGGTTTCTTGCGTAAACTACACGGGAAATTGATATTTTCGGACGGGTTTTTTTGCTGGATATTGCTGGAAAGAAAAATAGGAACAAATAGAAGAAGCATAGGTTTTTTGTGTTTCTAAATTTTGAAAATTTGAAGAATTGGGTGGTCCCGAATCGTTCAACGAACACTTTTTATACTCCCTGGGGAATTTTTTCTATTTTTTAAAAGTTTGCTGTAATTTTTGGCCTCTTGTTTGATGAATTTCAGCTTGCTCACCTCATCCAAAAACCACAAAACTTTTTATATGATCATAAAATTAGCGTTCCCAGACTCTTCCTTTCCCTCTAATTGAACTTGACGTGTGTTCCATTGTGCCGCCCGTCAAAAAGATCAGAAATCACGGAACGGAGGTCCTAATTCACTTTTTTTTTGTGTGACTCATTCCAAGAAATTTTCTTGTTCTTCTAAATAGAATCGAATAGTTCTAGACAAAAATTGGTAGTGTTCTGAAGGTGATCTTACACTATTTCTTTTTGTTATGCGCTTTATGAAAAAATTTGGGGTACTGTACTTGGGTCTCGCCACGAAATCAGTTTTTTTGCTGTTTTCCCGGTTTTGGCCGGTTTTTTAAAGATTTTTCTGGTAAAATCAAATAGAACAGAAAATTTAAAATCAAATGATAGATAATTTGACCGGAATCATTCAATTTTTCATAGAAAATTTTCAAATTTCGTGTTTTGCTGAAAAATTACAAAAATGAGTAAATCGCAATGAAAAACACAATAATTCTGGTTGAATGAACTATTTCTAGGTTCCAATTTCTTTTTTCTATTCGTTTTCATCAGAAAAAATTCAAAAAAGTTGGTCCAAAAACGAGAAAACAGCAAAAACCCGATTTCGTGGCGAGACCCGCCAGGTGAAAAAAATTTGAAAATCATTTTGAAGTCTAAAAATTGAGTTCTAGATAGAGAAAAAAGTCCGAAAGACCAAAACACAAACTTCCCGAGTTCCCAAAAATAAAATACCCCAAAGAAATTGAGTAAAAAGTCCAAAAACCCAGGGAGGAGCAGAGCAAAAGCATTTGAAAAAGAAGAGAAAGAAAAAAGTCCATGGAGCTGCTAGCTGGGGGATAAGAAGTGACAAGACGTTTGTCAGTTATAATGACACGTTGTCACTGGGAGACAAGAAGGAGATGATTTGAAGAGAAGCTTGGTTTCAAAAAAATTCAAAGCGGGGGTTTGACGCCTCTAAACTAGGTCAAGAACACAATTTGAAAGTGAGAAAAAATTGGCTCATCAAAGATCAGAAAAATAATCAACAAGTCGATCATAAAAAAAGTTATCACCTAGTTAAATATCAGAAAGTGTGTACAAAGACGAGTAGCCATGATTCAAATCGATCAAAGTCCTTTTCAAAAAATTTCAATATATCCCCGGCTCTTTTCAAATGTCATGTAGGCCAGAAATCGTCATGTTTTCACTAGAAAACGGAGATTTTATGAATATTGACAAATAAAAAAAATTTCCACAACTTTTTGTGACTTTGTGTTGTTGGCGAGAAGGTGTACTTGTCATGTAAAAATAGAAGTCGGGGTGTAAAAATATATAAGAAAACAACCGGAAATTCCAATTTTGATCGCGAGCGGTTAGGTGGTGCGGAAAGTGCAGAGTGACGAAAATTTGGGGAAGTTGGGATTTTTTGGAAAAGGTTTTTTCCTATTTTCTCGATTTTGGACCACTTTTTTTACAATTTTTCTGATGAAAACGTATAGAAAAAAAATTGAAATCTAGAAATAGTTCATTCGACCCGAATTATTGAGTTTTTCATTGCGATTTACTCATTTTTGTAATTTTTCAGCAAAAACACGAAATCTGAAAATTTTAGTTGAAAAACTGAACTGTTTTGGTTGAACTGACTATCAATCGGTTTCAAATTTTCTATTCTATCCGAATTCATCGAAAAAATTTGAAGAAATCGGTTCAAAATCGAGAAAACAGTGAAAAATTGATTTCGTAGCTTTGGGATTTTTTTGAAAAATTTTGAAAAATCGAGTTCTTTTTTGAAAAATTAGATAAAACATGAATTTGACAGGAAATTTTGTGTTCTTCAAATTTGTAGTTGGCAACTTTCTGACATCTTCGCTATGAATCCCGGAAAAATTCCATCATTGTAAGCCTAATTTCCAAATATCACAAAAAATTCAAAAAAAATTCCTAGCAAATTGATCAAAATTGATATGATAAATCCCATTCTCTTATCATTTCCGTTGTGATAACGGGCGTGAGAGATGAGAAAAATGAGCCGCAAGCCGGGGGCCGTGTGGAAATGAAACAATTGGCGAGCCCCCGGAAATCCCCCGGGGCTCTCACTGATTTCCGTTATCATACACTTTTATCACTGCGTCTCTTTTATTATCACTTATCCTATCAGTTATCAGTTATCAGTTAGTGGGAAGATGAGCCAGGTGGTGCCCCCGAGGGATCAGGAATCTAGTAGGAGTGATTTTTCGAGAATTTATGAGGTGATTGGGGGTTAGAAAAATTCTTTAAAATTCAATTTTGATTCTGTGAGTTATCAAAAACATCCTTAGGTAACATACAGTAACCCAAAACAATCCAAAAAAAAAGGAAACGAAGAAAAACGAGGGCTTAGAGGGACCCTCGGCGCCAGAATGATTGAGTGGTTAGCGTTGGTTTCGTATGTTCTGTTCACTTTTGACACGCTTACTCATTTTTTCAAGTTAAAAGAAGAAAAACTAGACAGAAGACAAAAAGAAACGGATCCTTGTTCATGTTCCGGGGAATGGGGGAATGAACAATGGAAGGGGGAAGGCTAGACAATTCCTGGAGGTGTCTATGATGTTTGAAATTTTAGAGTACTACCTTGGGTTCTGAGGGTTCTGGAATCTTCTGAAACTAAAAATGCACTTCCCCTTTTCCAAAAAAGTATGAAAATGTCAAAATCAAAATGTCATCAATCTGCAGATTGATGGAACATCTCCAAACCTCCAAAACCCCTCTCAAACCCTGGTCAAAACACTTGAGAAACTCGCCAAAATTCAGGTTATGCGACATGATTGCGTGTCTGGATGGGAGATACTTGAAAAAGGGGGGAAACTAGAAGGAAAGGAGATAGTCAGAGGAGTTCCCCTCCGCCTTCCGCGATCCAGGAGCGAGAAAAAACGGAAAAGAGGAAAGTGGCGGGTGGCTACGGAAATGTGTGTGTGTGTGAGTGAGGAAAAGCAGAAAAACAAGATTGACAAAATAGGATTTAGGACGATTTGAGGTTTGCTTGCAACTCCCCGTCCCTCTATCTCTTTGTTTTATTTTAGTTCTGAAAGGAACGTCTAGGAACACTAAAATCCCTCTTTTTTCAAACTACAAATGCTTGTCCTATCGAGACATGATCAGACTAGACATGGAGAAACATCCGGGTTTCAGGGCAATCTTGATTTTAAGGATGAGTCGAAAACACAAAGGTCTAGCTAGACTCAATGCACATCTGATAAAGCTAACTGAATTTAGGTGCGATTGCACTGAAATGAGATTTTGAACTTATCCGGGCTATTGGGGATACAGGAAGTTCCAAAATTCTATGATCACAAAGAAAGTTTTACTTCAAAAACTTTGCTGTTTTCTCATTTTTGGACCTTTTTTATAATTTTTTAAATGAAAACGGATAGAAAAGATAATTTGGAACCCAGAAATAGTTCATTTGTCCAGAATTATTGAGATTTTTATAACGGTTTACTCATTTTTGTAACTTTTCAGTTAAAAACACGAAATCTGAAAATTTTAGCTGAAAAATTGAAAAGTTTTGGTTGAACTGACTATCAACCGGTTTCAAATTTTCTATTCAAACCAAATTCATTCAAAAAATTTGAAAAAATCTGTTCAAAATCGAGAAAACACCGAAAACCCGATTTCGTGGCGAGACCGGCCGAGGGCCACTTCGCGTGACCGCAGTAATAAAAAACATGGATTTTTCACAGTTCTCTGTATCAGATGCTACTGTTTGCAATGAAGCATATTTTCTTTGAAATTCCACAATAGAAAAGACCAAAAGTACTCTCTTCCAAGTTTCACTCCAAAATGCACACACCTATTTTGAAAGTTCAAGGTCCCCATGTTCCTCAACAATAGCTTGACAATGCGTGTTTTCAATTTTCAGTTTCCAGCTAGAGTACCTTGGTCCTTTTGGACTCTTTGCATGCCTATAGCTACAACCACTAACATTTTTAAACAAAGTTCACAATGATCAGTCGGTCGAAGGCTTATCGCCAAAACAACAATAAACGTCAGCAAAGCAGAGTTTCTGGGAACCATGAAGTGGCTTAGGAGTTAGTGGGAACTTATGGGTTCTCTGAACTCAACCAAAACGCCTGAGGGGATCCAAAAGGTACCTTTTGTGAGAAAAAAAGGGACCACCAAACTCTTTTTGATTTTTGACAAAGGGAAGTTCAGATAATTTTGGTTTGACTCATCCTAACTTGCATACAAAAATAGCCTCTAAACTCTTCCTAAACGGGCGACTCATGGGTAAAGGGGGAGACTCAACTGGATTTCATTTTCCCCTGTTTCTCCTCCTCTTCTCAATTCATTTTCGGTTGATTTGATTCGATTCCCCCCGTGTGCTCCAACAACCCAATTGATTCAGTTTTGTGTGTTTTGTGAGTGAAAAGAGACACCCACGGATTTGTAAAATTGGGACAATTTCTAATTTGAAATTTCTAATTTTTCACAGTATCAGAAGAGGGGTTACTGTAGGGTGAAACTGTGCAAACACAGAACTAAACTAAAAATAGGAATAGCAACAGCAAATACAATTTAAACAAAACGGAATGCGGAAGAACTCGGGTAAAAAAGAGGCTGGCCCGAAGAAAAAGAGTCGCGATTCCCGGGGGTCCGATAAAATTGTGGCAATTTAACAATTGTTCGTCTTAAACTGAAGAGTCCTTCTAGTTTAGAAAGCGACTCATCACATTCATGGATTATGTGTGTTGGGACTACTATAATATCTCGCTTGCAACAAAAAGTTTCCAGGGGGAGTAGAGTGGCAGATGAAAGTTGAAGAAATGCAATGCAATGCAACGCGAAATTTTCAAGAATTGAAATTGCTGCTGTGAGTATTGCTCCAAAATTAGACAGAAACTCGCAATTGGCGAGTTTAACCGACCAAGTGATGACACTTTTCCAAGGAGGAGTCCCCGGAATTCATGTAGGAAAAAGGGGAAATGTGTGAAGGATTAAAAGTTGAAAGTCGTCGTCGTTTTCCGCCTCTAGAGAGAGGTCGTCCGTCATCTCAAAGGAATTTCCGGTTTTCAAGCAAAGAGAGAGAAGGAGAGCAGAACCGATTTCCCCCCGTTTCGACACTTTTTTGTTTTTACTTTTGACAACTTTTCCGGGTTGGTTTTACCCGGATAGCCCGCGACGCAACCGCAACGAACTTTCAGAGCAAAAAACAACTGTAGCTGGTTAGAAAGGAAGGATACGATAACAGCTAATAGCACTTCGGGGATGTTTTGACCCATTTAGATTACAAAATCAACACATCAACAGCTGATAACTAACCTGTGCAGTCTCCGCAGTGTCGAGGATCTCATCTCAAGAAGCCATCGATCCTTCCTCGATCAATTGACTCCAAATGCACCAGAAGATCCATTGTCGTTGAGAATTCCAGCGCTGCAGGTGATCTCCAGGAGTCGTGCTTTGTCTGGAAAAGAAAAAGAACAAGAGAAGCCAACTAAGTCTTCAAAATTTGAGTTTTTTCAGTCTAGTTATAAATCAGTTTTGAGTAGTGGACTGTTTGATAGTAACAAGAAAACAGAGACATCACAAAGCAAACTATTCGAGCCTAAACGGACAAGAAGATAGCTTGTAATCATGACATCAATGGACCCCGGCTACTCAGAAAGACAGTTCAAGTATAAGAGCATCTCGGTAAAATTTCCCTGTTCTCCACAGAACGTGCAAAGACCCACCACAGCGAAGTCACGAAATGGTTGCTCTTTTGAATTTCCATGTTTTTAGTTTAGTTATGAATCAGTTTTTGAAGTTTGAACAGTTTGATAGTAACAAGAAAACAAAGACATCACAGAGCAAACTATTCGAGCCTACACGGACAAGAAGATAGCTTGTATTCATGACATCAATGAGCCCCGGCTACTCGGAAAGACAGTTCAAGTGTAAGAGCATCTCGGTGAAATTTCCTTGTTCTCCGCAGAACATGCAAAGACCCACCACAGCAAAGTCACAGAATGGTTGCTCTTTTGAATTTCAATGTTTTTAGTTTAGTTATGAATCAGTTTTTGAAGTTTGAACAGTTTGATAGTAACAAGAAAACAAAGATATCACAAAGCAAACTATTCGAGCCTAAACGGACAAGAAGATAGCTTGTAATCATGACATCAATGAGCCCCGGTTACTCGGAAAGACAGTTCAAGTTTAAGAGCATCTCGGTAAAATTTCCTTGTTCTCCGCAGAACGTGCAAAGACCCACCACAGCGAAGTCACAGAATGGTTGCTCTTCATAATTTGAGTGTTTTCAGCACAATTTATGTTTCAGTTTTGAAGTTTGAACTGTTTGATAGTAACAAGAAAACAAAGACATCACAAAGCAAACTATTCGAGCCTAAACGGACAAGAAGATAGCTTGTAATCATGACGTCAATGAGCCCCGGTTACTCGGAAAGACAGTTCAAGTTTAAGAGCATCTCGGTAAAATTTCCTTGTTCTCCGCAGAACGTGCAAAGACCCACCACAGCGAAGTCACGGAATGGTTGCTCTTTATAATTTGAGTGTTTTCAGCACAATTTATGTTTCAGTTTTGAAAATTGAACAGTTTGATAGTAACAAGAAAACAAAGACATCACAAAGCAAACTATTCGAGCCTAAACGGACAAGAAGATAGCTTGTAATCATGACATCAATGAGCCCCGGCTACTCGGAAAGACAGTTCAAGTGTAAGAGCATCTCGGTAAAATTTCCTTGTTCTCCGCAGAACGTGCAAAGACCCACCACAGCGAAGTCACGGAATGGTTGCTCTTTTGAATTTCAGTTTGTTCAGTCTAGTTTATGTTAACAAAAAATTATGTTTTTGACTGATCATTTTCAGAACTGACTAGTCTATCCCAAACCCAATGAAAAGTAACTCACAGAATATCCCTCGAAACAGCTTGGCGCGACGAACGACGGTGTTGGCAGAGCAGTAGCGAATACGACCATCTCCCAGCGAGACGAGAGTGAAGAATGACGAGTGAGGAGGGGTCGGTAGATCAATTGACCGCGTGTGCGCAGATCACAGCGTTCCCCCTCCAGATATTGATCTCCCATTGTCTACTCATTGACTACGCGGTCACCCTATTTGACCAACAATTACAATCATCTGCGTCTCCTTGATCTACTCGCTCTTTCGCTTTTCTTCAACGCGATAGAAGCTATCTTCTTTCTTTTAAAAGTGATGACCTCTCAAAGATGATCGATAATAGTTTATAAGTGTCAAGGAATGGAGGGGGAGTTCACAGAGACTATCGTTCCGGTTTGAGTTCGGGGCGTCATGCGATCATTGATTTTGTTCGGATCATGATGAGTAGAAGTTGTTAGAGAGAGAGAGTAGTCGAGTCAGGAGAGAAGGCGCTTTGTACATTTCGAGGGAGCTGGCCACGTGTCACCACGTTGTCACCAGTCCCACTTCATCGTCGGGCATCTGGAAGAGGTCGTCGAGGAACGGATGATCGGAAAGTTGGACCAATCGCAGAGCCGATTTGGCTTCGGTCATGTCGGGGAGTGCCTGAAAGTGAAGAATTACGTTGGGGAATCAATGCAATCGATGAATACCTGCCACTTCCGGTTCCTCATATCAAATCGCTCATTGTCTCTGGTCGTGGTTTGTCCATCGAATCCGCCGGCCGCGTAGATCTGATACGTCTCCGTTCGACACGCTCCAAAGTTCGAACGGCCAGTGTGCATTGGTGGGACCTGATGCCAGATTCCCTCTCGCATGTCGTACATTTCCGACGTGTCGAGGCGTTTTGCGCCGTTGAATCCGCCCAACACAACTATCACAGAGTCCATGATAGGTACTGCGGTGCAGCCAGTTCGTCGCGTTTTCATTGACGAAGAGAGCGGGTGCCTGGAATGAAAAGGGGAATAACTCAGGAACCAGAAGAGGTGTCAAAAAGTTGTCAACTACAAAAATGTTGACCATAAAAAGAGCTACAACTTTGCAGTTGACAACTTTTTGCTAAAGCGTTTCAATCTTGAGATGTCCTCAATCAAAGTACTCACCACATATTCACAATTGGATCGTAAATCTCTCCATGCGAGTGCACATTCCGTCCGTCGAATCCACCAACAGCTACCACTTGGTTGTTGAGTGTTGTCACTGCTCCATCGGATCGCATGTACTTCATGTCGGCGATTTCGGTCCACTCGTTGGTACGGTAGTCGTAGCGTTCGCCAGATTTCAGTCGGGAGACTCCGTTCATTCTGAAAGAAAACAACTGTGTCTCAGAGCCTTTGCTTGAAATTAGGGTTCCTATTTAGATCATTAGCTCACCCTCCAACTGCGTAGACCATCTTTCTGCCTTGCGAGTCCTCCACGGTGGTTCCTGTCATGTAGCACCTCTTCTCGTGCATGTTCATCCCGTTCGTCCACTTCTTGGTCCTCAGATCAAACAAAAGAGTCGTCTGGAACTGGGTGAGTCCGTTGAATCCGCCAAAGATGATCAGCTTCTCGTCGACAATCTCAATACCATTGTAGGCTCGGCGGATGTCGGGTCTGAAAGTGGTTTCTGTTGAGAATAGAGGTCGCGGTTTGGCTTACATATCATAGTCGAACTTGCAAGTTTGCCATCGATCAGAGCGCATGTTGAACACGTCAATGGTCTGAGCAATGTTCCGACTCGCCCATCCACCGAAAGAAACGACGGCGTTGGCCGGTTGACGGTTGCGGATCACTTCGTACTTCACACCATCCGGTTCGGGTCTCCGTGCAAAGTTGCGCTGGGCAAACTGCAGGATCTGATCGGACTCCAGAGGCGAGTTGTGCTGGATCCACGCCACTACCACAGGCTTCTCGTCGGACGACTTCAGGTTCAGATGTTTGTCGGTGAGAAGACCGATGAACTCTGTTTCGTTTAGAGACAGGTAGGTCTTGGTATGGACCATCTGGAAACAGTCACTTTCCTTTGAGAACCATCCTTTTTCATGGAACCCACCGTCTGAAACATTCGAATCATGGTCCTCCAGACACGGAACGCCAGTGGTGTGTGGTAGATGAGGGCGAGGCGGAAGATCTTGATGACATCTACAAATTGTCCAGTTGGTTTTGAAAATTTGGTTTCAACTAACTATCCGGTTGCAAACTTCCACAAATGATATCAGTGATGTAGTCGAGAACAATGTTGCATTGAAGGTAGGCGGCCGGTTCGAGGAGCTCAATAGCCTTTTGAAGCGAAACTTCTGGCTTGATGCCCTGCTCGAATGCACGTGGGATGGTGAGTAGGAGGTGGAGGTCGGGACGGGAGACCAGGCGACATCTGGGGGAAAATTATTGTTATCAATGGAGAGTGTTTGTTTCTGTTACTTGTGGGTTGTAGTTTTTGAATCACGGAATTCCGAGGTGAAGAGCACTCGAAAGTAGTTGGAATAGTGCGCCAACACACTTCTCTCCACGATCAACTGAAAGTAGCAAGTAGAAAATGGGAGAATCTTTGGGGGCTGATAACTCAAGAGGAAGAAGAGTTTTCAAAGAGTTGTCAACTGTTAAAATGTACCTCGCAATGTGTACAACATTTTGTTAGTTGACAACTTTTTTATATCTCTTACAGTAACCGAGATATCATCAGGTTTCCAAGAGCTATTTTGAAGGTTTGTGCTTGGGGATCCTTTTGCTTGTGCCCTGATAACTCGAAAACGATAAGAGATATAGCAAAGTTGTCAACTAGAAAAATAAACCTTTTGATCTAATGAACATTTTCTTATCATACTATTAAACCACCTTCTACCGTAACCCAGATATCAATGAATTTCTAACAGCTATCAGAAACTCGTATTGTATGTTGTGTTCTCACTGATAACTCGAAAATGAGAAGAGATATCGGAATGGTGTCAACTAACAAAGTGATCCTCTTAACCTAATAAACATTTCCTCAGTTGACATCATCCTTCCACCCCCACCGTAACCCGTATATACCTCCTCATTGTTCCTGAGCACCAAAGTGACCGTGTCGCTGAGCTCCGTGTCGAAACACTCGGTCAACGTGAGGTCCGGCGACAATTTCACTCGTTTCGGCGGCGATTCTTCCAATAATTTATCGATTGACTTTTCCATCTGCAAATCCGCTCTACTGACCTATTCTACAGTAACCCCGAGTTCTCCCTAGAGCGCCGAAAAACTCACTGAAAAAGTCGACGAAAGCGATGAAAACTGGCGCGTAGGAGTGCTTCGGATTCGGAGAAAATAGTTAGCAAAGACGAGTCGAGAATGAGTTTTGTTGGGAAATAAAGAGCGAGATTCACGGAAAACGATAATTCCCGGAAACTGAGAAACTAGGGGAAAGGTTATGACGTGCGTGAAACTGTTTTTGGAATGTTTTTCTGAAAACGCGCGCTATTTACATCCTTACATCGCTGTTTGTATTGGGGGAAGTTTTCTGATCTTCACTTTCTTATCTTCAAATTCTTCAAGTTCTTGTGTTTAATCAATTTTATTATCGATTTCTTGCAAATCATAAAGTTCATTAGCTCGATTCGACATCCCGGCCACGTCCCGTTCCAGGAAGTACGTCTTCATCGTCACAATCTTCACGTCCTCTTCTTCTGGATCCTCCGAACACGTGGCCACTATCAACGCCTTCTTATTGTGAGCCAGGATCCGTGTGAGAGTGAGAAGTCGGAGTGGGGTGATGGAATCGGCGATGAGAACTCCGGCAGAGGCGTGGAAGTGTTGAACGCCAAGGCAGTAGATCACTGAAAGTACCGGATTCATTGAGGAGATCGTTTTCCATCAAAACTCACAAAAATCACATCCAAACGTGGCTCCACTCCGAACGACCCATCCGCTCCTCCGAAGAAATCGATAAACCTTCCGGGATCTCTCGAAGTTCTCCGAATCGCCCGACATTTCTCGCATTTTATCCAGAATTTCCTCTTGGGATAGCGGGATTCCGTGTCGATTGACTCGCAGAAGTTTCCAATCGACGGCCAGGAACACAGTTTCAAGTGGCGAGAGGATTAGAGTGGGATGGGAGGGATGGAGATCTGGAAAAGTGGAAATTTGCGAAAATCTGGGTCTGAATAAGCGCACCTACCACTAACACCTTCCTCCCTGTCGTCTTCCAACCACTCGCCGAATCCAGCCATCTCGTGTAGCACCTCGGCGACTTGTTCATCAATTACTTGAACTAGACCGCCATTCTAAACGCAACAATTGAACTTTCCAACTGTTTTTGCATTGAAAAACTTACCAAAAATGTGTCAATCGTCCTTTCCCCGATCATCTCCACCAACTCATCCCTTTCCAGAGCCACTGAAGCCTCCATCCCGGCATTTTTGAACGATTTTTTGGCGTCAAACACCAGAAGATCCATCTGAAACAAAGGATTGATAAAATGATGAAGAATCCGAAAAGAATGCTGAGAAGAACTTCAAAGCGGAAGAAGACGCTTTCAAAATGATAAAAAGAGAGAAAAGTGAATAGAACAGGTGAGATTTATCTTGAAAATACCAATACGGGAATTACAATAACCCGACTCAACCAATTAATGTTCAAATAATACACGAATTTCGGGGGTAAGATAGGCTAAATAAGTAGATCAATATGGGAAAATAGAGATTTACAAATAAGATTTTTACACAGTTTTATCACAATTGGGCCCGTTCGAAGTACCACTCGCTTTTCTGCTTTCCAGTCGCATTTGGCCCCGGGTGATCGTCACGACCTTTCCATTTGAGACGCTGGACCTGGAAATTGAAGATAAGCGATATGCAGGTTTCGTGATTAATAGATTTTCTAAACATTGCTGGCCTCATTGTGTTCATGGGATGTCCAAGAGTAATTTCCTTAACTTGATATAGATTTTCTAAGAATATCTGGCCTAATTGTGCTCGTGGGAAGCCTGCGGGTCCTCTCCCTAACCAGAAATAGATTTTCTAAGAATTACAGGCCTAATTGTGCTCGTGGGATGTCTAACTAAAGGTCCAAACCTATTACGGCAGAAAAAAATCAGAACGTAGGTGTCTTTATGATAGAATGAACACAGTATGTTTAAAATTACTAGCACTCTCAACGTTTTCCAAAAAACGCACCTGTCCCCGGGTATTCTCGACAATGCGCATCACTCGCAGACACATTTCCTCCTCATTCGACTGCGTGACCACTTGGACGGCAGTCGGCAGTCCCTGAGTCTCGAGACACGTCGCCTTCTGCTTCGCCAGCAACTGGTCGCCGTCGATGTTGAAGTGTGCAGGGTCCCTCAAGTTCGTGATGTCCTGTTCAGTGACATGGCCCACTGGGACGACTCCGGCGGGGACATCCAGCATGTTGAAGAGTCCTGTGAGGAAGGCACCGGTGGACAGTTGGGCAGGGTAGGCGAACTCTTGGGCGGGAGCTGAAAATTATCAAGTTTCTAGTGGTTTTGATATTCTTTTATTGTTTTTTAACTTTTCAAAACACACATTTCACGTGACCCCACGTGTTCTTATCAATTGATTTTTCTGAGTGACACTGATAACCCTTCCCTGACCCGAGGTCAGTGGGTTACTGATAAGATCTCGGTATAAAAGGGGAAGGAAGCCTCAGTTCGTCAGTTTTCGTCAATGCGAAGAGGAAGATGGGCGGCTTTGAGGACTCGGGATGTTTCGGGCAGTTTCGAATAATTTGGATGACCGTTACGACGTTGAGGATCCCGAAAAGGACAGAGTGTGTGAGCCGGGGAGTTTTAGAACTGCCAGTTAGTACTGTTGGTGCGCTAAGTGGGGCTTGATTAGGCGGGTACCAATTAAGTGGGTAGCAGCGGGTAGGGCGCCTCCAACTATACGTTTCTGACTCAGATTTGCTCTGTTCCTGACTCTAATCCTCCCCGATGTCCCCTGCTCGCCTTCATCAACATCTCTACGTGCCACTGCTTCGGCAGCTCTTCACTCGGTGATTTGCTAATTATTTACAGTCGGTCTACGTTTGACTGGATGAACCAGGTTACAGGCTTGAGTCGATCTTCAATATGCTGCGTCATTTGCAACGTCAAAACAGAGGTATAACACTTCCCTAACCCAATCCTTGCTTTCATATTCATCCTGGTTGCTCTGATGTCTGGCTCTCCCTAACACCTTCTGGCCCTCTCCGCCACTTCTCTGGTCCCCAACATCGACATCGAGACAACTACGCCGAGTACGGATTCTACTTTCTACGAGATCGCAGCTTCGGCTGGTTACAGGACTGCTACGGCAGGTTATCGTGTTCACCCTGGTTCCTCCGACGTCTGCTGGCTTCCCTGACACCTTCCGGTTCTCCTCGCCCCTTCTCTGGTGTCTCTGGTGCTCTCTGAAGCCTCTGGAGCCATGTTCATGCCGGTAGGGGCGTTCCCAGCTATACGTTTCTTACTCAGACGCCTTCTGCTCCATCCGATATTACAACTACATATCGAGCGCCTTCACTCCGGGTCCTGCTTTAGCAGTTACAGAATCTTCAATGTCCACCCTGGCTCCTCCGATGTCTTCTGGCCTCCCCTGACACTTTCTGGTCCTCCTCACCACTTCTCTGGTCCCACTGGTGCTCTCTGAGCAGTGTGCATGTCGGTAGGGGCTCTTCTCACTCTACGTTCCTGACTCAGACCTTCTCCGTTCCTGGGTCTGATCCTCACCGCTCTTCTGGACCATTCCGATGGCCCTGCTCGCTTCCTCGCCTTCATCTGCTCAAGCAGCTGGAGGATCTTCACTCGGTGATTTGCTAATTCTTTACAGTCGGTCTACGTTTGACTGGATGAACCAGGTTACAGGCATGAGTCGATCTTCAGTATGCTGCTCCGAAAGCCGCTTCGAAACAAAGGTATAACACTGTACCACCCAAACCCCTTCTTTCATGTTCTCCCTGGTTCTTCCGACGTTTGCTGGCTCCCCTGACACCTTCTGGTCTTCTTCGCCCCTTCTCTATTCTCTCTGGTGCTCGCGGAGCCTTGTTCATGTCGGTAGGGGCGCTCCCAACTATACGTTTATCGCTCAGACACCTTCTGCTCCATCCGATATTACAACTACATATCGAGCGCCTTCACTCCGGGTCCTGCTTTAGCAGTTACAGAATCTTTAATGTCCACCCTGGCTCCTCCGATGTCTTCTGGCCTCCCCTGACACTTTCTGGTTCTCCTCACCACTTCTCTAGTCCCACTGGTGCTCTCTGAGCAGTGTGCATGTCGGTAGGGGCTCTTCCAGCTATACGTTTATTACTCAGATCTTCTTTGTTCCTGGGTCTGATCCTCACCGCTCTTCTGCTCTATCCTGATCTGCTTGCCTTCATCTGCTTCAGCAGCTCGAGGATCTCCATTCGGTGATTTGCTAATACTTTACAGTCGGTCTACGTTTGACTGGATGAACCAGGTTACAGGCATGAGTCGATCTTCAGTATGCTGCTCCGAAAGCCGATTCAAAACAAAGGTATAACGCTGTTTCACCCAATCCATTTTTTCATGATCACCCTGGCTCCTCCAATGTCTTCTGGCCTCCCCTGACACCTTCTCCTCCTCGCCACTTCACTGGTCCCCTACGTCGACATCGAGACAACTACACCGAGTACGGACTCTACGGGAACACAGCTTTGGCTGGTTACAGGACTGCTACGGCAGGTTACAGTGTTCACCCTGGTTCCTCCGAAGTCTACTGGCTCCTCTGACACCTTCTGGTCCTCTGGTGCTCTTAGAGCAATGTTCATGTCGGTAGGGGCTCTTCCAGCTATACGTTGCTCACTCAGACCTGCTCTCTTCCTGGCTTTGATCCTCGCCGCCCTTCTGGTCCATCCCGATGTCCCTGCTCGCTTCCATGTGCTTCAGCAGTTCGAGGAGCTTCCCTTGGTCATCAACACCTCCACTCCATGTCTAACTCTTCGGAGTCTTCTCTAACTCTTCGGAGTCTTTGGGCGTCTGCTTTGGCAGTTTTCAGCAATATTCCAGATCATCTTGCTCTGTCAGCTGTTCCCACTCTTCCTCTGGTGCTCACTGAGCAATGTTGATGTCGGTAGGGGCTCTTCCAGCTATACGTTGCTAACTCAGATCTACTCTGTTCCTGGCTCTGATCCTCACCGCCATCTGCTCCATCCCGATGTCCTCTGCTCGCCTTCATCTGCTTCAGTGAGAATCTTCCTTCCGTGGGTTGTCTAACCGTTTCAGATCACCTTCGTTTGTCTGCGAATGCAGTTTTAGGCTTGAGTCGATCTTCAGTCAGCTGCTCCGAAAGCCGCGTCAAAGCAAAGGTATAGCACTGTACCACCCTAACCCCTTCTTTCATGTGCACCCTGGCTTCTCCAATGTCTTATGGCTCTCTCTGGCAGCTTCTGGTCTTCTTCACCCCTTCTTTGGTCCCTCTGGTGCTCACTGAGCAGTGTGCTTGTCGGTAGGGGCTCTTCCAGCTATACGTTGCTCACTCAGATCTGCTGTGTTCCTGGCTCTGATCCTCACCGCCCTCTGCTCCATCCCGATGTCCTCTGCTCGCCTTCATTTGCTTCAGCAGCTCGAGAATCTTCCCTCCGTGGGTTGCCTAACCGTTTCAGATCACCTCCGTATGTCTGCGAATGCAGTTTTAGGCTTGAGTCGATCTTCAGTCAGCTGCTCCGGAAGCCGCGTCAAAGCAAAGGTATAACACTGTACCACCCTAAACCCTTCTTTCATGTTAACCCTGGCTCCTTCAATGTCTTCTGGCTCTCTCTGGCGCCACCGTCTGGTCCTTCTCACCACTTCTCTGGTTCTACGTCGACATCGAGACAACTACATCGAGTACGGATTAATCCTTATGGATTCTACGAGGCGTCTGCTGTGGCAGTTTACAGGGTGAAGCGGTCTTCAGTATGCTGCTTCTCTTCACTGTTGCTCCGTGACCCGCGTCAAATGAAGGTATAACACTTCCCTACCCCCCATCGCTTCTTTCATGTTCACTCTGGCTCCGCTGACGTCTTCTGTCCCACCCTGGCACCTTCCGATTCTCCCCGATGCGTTCTACACCCATCTCGAATTCCCCTGCTCACCTACATCTACATACTTTCGACGGGTTCCTGCTTTAGCAGTTTTCAGAGTGTGCTGCGCCGTAAGCCGCTTCTCTTCACAGACAGGTACACCTCGTTCCACCCTCTAACCCTTTTCTTCCATGTTGACCCTGGCTCTTACGAGTTCTGCTCCTTCCTGGCGAATTCTGATGGCTCAGAACACTATATACGTGAGTTTCACAGTGTGAGTTTTGAGCTATTGGGTAGATTTTGCACGAGCAGTAACTGCAGTAGCCTCTAATGAATGGTAGGCCTAACGCGCGAACGGTTTTGCATAGAAGAGCAGGAGCGTTAGAAAGTTTAGAAAAAATTCCGATGACTTACTGATGAAAGAAGGGCAAATGAGTGCATCAATTTTCAATTCTTTCCAATAATTGTCCCAGCTGATTTTGAATTTGTCCGTGTTCTCCTGATTGCGCCGCACATCCGGTATTCCATTGTTCCTCGAACTCGCCAAAATCGCCAATCTTGTGGAGATGCACCTCCTGACGATTGGCATGAACCAACTGATGATGGTAGGAATCCATTGATTGATGCGGACCGGCCAGATGAATGGGCTCATGTATCTGTCGTACTTCTCGCCGCCATAGATCTCATTGGCCATGTAGGCTCCGTTGTCGGGCATAACGTTCTGAAAGAAAATAGTTGATACTTTCTGAAATGGGAGTGACTAAAAGTTGAGTGACTTTTATGGCCTAGAATACTGACCCTGAACAGCATATTGGCATAGTCTTCGACTTTGAACTCCTTTACTTTTCCGTTGACAATGGCACTCATAACGATGTCCTGCAGATTGAACTCGACACATTCGTATCCTTCCCTTCTCAAGTTTCCCACCACATCGTCCACAGCTCTCTTTTGACTGGGAACTGCTGGATGGAAGCCGTCGTCGGTGAAGTACCCGATGCGTAGCTTTTGCTGTGGATCGCCTTCCAGAAGGGTCGGATCCAGTTGCGCTGGAGACGACTGACGGCAGAGTTTTCGGTACTCGCGGTTTCCGATGATCTGACGAAGTAGATACTCTTGATCCTTGACGTTTCTAGTGTAGAATCCGAAGCTCAGTCCGAGTCGACCTCTTCCAGGAAGTCCTCCATGGGTTCCAGTGGTTACTAGACGCTCCTGTGTTGGCTTGAGAGTCACAAGACCGCAGAAGGCCGCAGGGATTCTCAAACTTCCCGCCAAATCGCTACCAGTTCCGAATGCAGCTCCTCCGGCGGCCAAAAGAGCAGCTTCACCTCCAGAAGATCCTCCGGGCGTACGACCAAAGTCCCACGGATTCGCAGTTGTTCCGTAAATTGGATTGGACGAGATGTAGGACAAAAGGCCTTGGGGGACGTTAGTCAGACAGAACGGGACGGCTCCAAGGTTGGTGAGGTGTTGAACAAACGGACATGTCGTATCACGGGTCGATGAGAGCAGTTTCTCGAGTCCAATAGTGACTGGGTAGTCTTTGACCTGAAACATAAGAGTAAATAAGGAAACATTTGGAAAGCTCACATCGAAATTACTCTTGACCGAGAATGGCAATCCGTGAAGTGGTCCCTTTGGCCTCCCATTCTTATAGAAGTTTTCATCCAACTGCTGAGCTTTCTCGAATGCATCAGAAATCACTTGAGTGATGCAGTTGATCTTGTCGTTGATCTGCATGGCCCTCCACACGAATGCAGACATCACAGTGATAGCTTTGTAGTCATCCCTTTGGAGGGCTTCTGGAATAGTTTTTTGTGGAAAAATAACATAAAAAAGGGCGATTGGTGGGAAATAGTGTGGTATCTCACCTCTCAATGCCTCGAAATCCAATTCGAGAATCGCATTGTACTTGGCAATCAACTCATCCGTAGTGCCCCCATCTTCTCCGAGGTTTCTTCTGAGTACCGCATCTCCTCTGGGATCAGAACTCATACGGAAGTTCTGGAATCCTTTTTTGCGGAGTTCTTGAAAGTCAGTGAGTGCGGGACTTGGGGTATAGCGCTGCAATTTTGAAATTAGAAACAAAGTCGTTATCGTGGCGAGACCAAACACATAGACACACTGACACAACTCTTCCGGAGAATTTTTAGAGCTTTAAAGCTTTTTAGAACTTTCCCACCTTTTCCACAATGAATTTCATAATGAACCAGATGATGACGCAAGGCCAGACAACTCCAAAAACCAGCTGAGCCGTAGACCACGTGGCAAATGGTGAGAAGAGGGTCTGGGACGGGGAAAATGAAGGACAAGACACAGAAAAAGGACGGAAAACATGAAAAAACAATGAAACTTTATTTCACAAAACACTTAAGGCAAAACACTCACCGAAACTCCACTCCCCATGATGAGTTGAAGACCTTGAAGAACCGGAAATTGGCTGAAATTAGAGGGAATCAGGAGAGAAAAATTAAATACACAGACAAAAACTCGAGCGATTGGCTAAAAATGTGGAGAAGAGTGGGGAAAATTCAACTGAGTTCCAAAATTTTTCGAATTTTCAAGAAACTTCCGATAAAAAACTGCTAGAATCGCACCAAAAACGCTGAAAACCGGTGAAAAGAGAAAATGATGACAAAAACAGCCTGCTTATCGACTAATTGGCGCCCTCACACGAAAACAACATGATCAGAGAATGAAACTGGTCAAAGAAGTAGGTCAAAACATATTTTGAACGTTGGGAAATTTGAAAAATACAGTACTCTTTGTTTAAAGGCGCATAATCACTTTTGCAGAAAATTTGTAAATCTAATTCTACGAATAGGTAAGAATCGGCAATTTCCACCAAAACAGTTCAAAGAAATGAGGAAAACAACCTAAATAAATAAAACTCCTCAAAAAATCTTTAATTACAGACCAGAAAATGGATAGTGAGTTTCTCAAGAATCGAGAAATTCAAAATAAATATGATAAATATCAAAAAGTATCACAACGAGCTAAAGAAGCACGGGGAGCCACATTTGAGCAAGGCACACACGGGATCAACCGATAATTTGGTAGTGATAAGAGATAAGTGAAACTGGGCGGGGCGTAAGCAGGCAGAAATTACAAAAAATAAATACAAATTCAAGGAAATAGAGCTAAAAAGCAAAAAAAGCTGGGGGAGAAATACCGCGTATTGGGCATAAATTAGAACATTTTGAATTTGTGGCACTTAAAAAATCCTCGAAGTAGTCCTAGGCTTCAGTCGAGCACATTTAGGGCAATGGGTATCTCGTGGAACATCTCTTCTCGGACACTTTGGAGCATGGGACATTGCTCCGCAGCCTTCGCATCTCGAAACGGCGCGTTCTTCGAATGGAAACAGACGATCTGTCATGTCGTTGCATCGAACACACACCGGGGCTGTCAGGCGGCAACGTTTGCAGTCGAGGATGTGCTCACGGGATCGTTTTGCGAGTGGTTCCAGGAGCGAGATTAGGTCCTGGAAAGAAGAATGTTGAAATCTAGCTCTTTGGAACCTCAGATTACCTTATTATAGACTCGCAGCAAGTCGTTTAGAGAGAACAAGTCATCACTTTCCAACAAATACCGATCAAGACTCGCAAACATTGTGCCCAAATTACCAAACTCGAAAACTTCCGAGGAGGCCTCGGCGCAAACTTTGATGAAGCCCTCCATGTGCTTTAATTTCTGCCGCAAATCCACTACGACCCTCAGTGTCTTGTTTTTCTTCATCAAGTCCACAGGCAGCTGACGAATACGAAACACAGGAGTCTCCCGGACGGCTCGAAGAAATCGCATGGCTCTATCGGAGACTGGATGTTCTGTGAAGATCCACTGATTCAGAACTCGCCCGGGGATCACGGATTTCTCGCCGCCGTGGCACAGGAAGCAGAAGAAGAGACCGTAGTAGTCACAGAAGCGAGCAGAGATGATGTCGGTGGAGATGGGTGGATGGAGAGACTGACGACACGCTGCACACTTCCATTGCTGAGCGTCGAGACCTTGACGAAGAGGAGGTGGCTTGTGGATTGTGAGGAACCAGTCTTCGGGAAGAGCAGGAACGTCCAGTGAGTACTTGTCGTATTTTCGAGAGGCTGGTGCGATCTGAGAATTTGAAAAGTCAGAAATATCAGAACAGCTGAAAAACTCACCTCCTGAATCCAAGTATCTACTTCTGAGAAACCTCTCATCCACTCAACCATCCTGGGATCCTCCGGTTCGTCCATTTGCACCGCATGTCTCAGAATCGACGAACAAATCGAAGAAGACGGCTCATTGATCCTTCGTAATATCTCCATTTTTTCTATTCCTTGTCTCGCGGGTACATGTATTCGATGAATCCCCGGGGTTCCGTGAATAGTCTCGTTAAGGTCTCCAGAAGTGTCTGTTCCAGTGCAGACGATGGTTTGAAATGAGCCGGCAGAGGAGGAGAACGAGGAGGCTGGAGGCCGTGGGACGGGGACTCCGTTGGGTTCAGAGGCATCGGAGTACACAGATTCTCTTGGGGTGTTGCTACAAGACGGGAGGTTTTCGGGAGAGTCTTCTGGTAGAGCATCCGGGCCTCCAAACTCTTCATCTAGCTCTCGAATCAATCCACGCATCACAGGATCTCTAGCCATATGGTTCAGCCATCGATTCCGTTCGCAGAGCCCCATTGTGATTTGAAGGGTCCGACAGAGGGTCTCCATGTGAAGGTCATCAACGTCATCGTCGAATCGGCAGACTCTTCCACGGTTCGAGATGGGCAGGACGAAGCGAGAGGCGTCGACTTCAGATTCGTTGAACCAGAATATCGAGTTGCGAACGATGGTGCTTTCGCGGAAGTTCGAGGAGAAGGATGGGAAGTTGGGTGGCGCTGTTGAGGGATCGGACGGACTGTCGGAAGCGTCGGAGGGCCCTGGAATAGCTGCTATTCATTATTTTTTCAAATTTCAAAGCAGATTTACTCACCGGCCACACATCCATCAATCCCATTTTCAAAAGAGATCAGATCCCCTTCAACCTGTCCTTCCAGAGTGGAATTTGACTCCCTAGCAGTCATGAATGTCTCTCCATCCTCGGAAGAACACGAACTGGTGAATGAGATCTGATCGACTTCAATCGGATGTTCGTCGTTTTCTCCGACCTGTTGATATGTGCCACGTCCGAACCATTTCGTCGGGTCGAACATAAAAGGGGGCTGGAACATTGGATCTAGGAAGAGAAAGAAAAGACAATTTGAAGATATTTTCAAGCGATATTCACGTTTAAAAGTTTTCAGAGGAGAAAATAGCAATTCAAGGAGGGTTTCATTAAAAATCAGGAAAATTAGGAGAAAAAACAAAGAAAAACGGGTTCTAAACACCTATATAAAAATCGGGGAACTCCAGAATCTACTCAAAAACGTCTTCCTTATCAGCAATGTACTGGAAGATGTCGCGTGGGGTCTTGAAGCGATCGGCGTCTCCGTCTGGGATCTCGAATCCGAACTCCTCCTCGATGGCCATCACCACTTCCACGTGATCCAGAGAGTCCAGGCCAAGGTCCTTGGTGAAGTCCGAGTCCATCGTCAGCTTCTTCGCGTCGATTTTGTCGTAGAGCGAGAGGACCAGCGTGATTCGCTCCTCCAGAGTCTTCTTTGTCAGTGGGGCCTGGAAAAATAAGTCAGTTTTTGTTTATTTATGATAGAGTTGAAGCTCGGGAAGGATCCCTAATAACGAACTCGCTATCAGTTTTGCAACAAGAAGAAAAAAAATACCTTGGCCGAGTATTGTCTGATCTGGAACGTCTGTTTCTGGGCGACAAGCATCGGAGTGAAGATTCGCTGCTGAACGGCAACAGACCGGCTGGTGGCGGTGCGGAGGGCGGCGGTGACGGCAATGCGCAGCATTTCCAACTGAAAAGTGCAAAAATCCATAAGAAAAATTAGTCATAATCACGAGAAAACAAGGTGAAAAACATGGAAAATGGGCGCTTATTCACAATCAGCAATTGTCGTCAAGTCTGGCGCCCATTCTGCAAACACTGATACGACAAAGTACACTGCGCGGCGTCCTACGAATTCTGACAAATTTTGAATCGAAAACTTTCCTTTCACTCGGATTTCTTGATTTTTCACTTTTTTCTCTTGAATTTTAGCTTGAAATATCAAAAATCTCCAATTGTTTTATTATAAACGCCAACTTATTCTGCTTCTTCTTAAAACATTTGATTTTCCAGTGAAATGGCGTCTGTTCCGACTTCCGAGGAGCAGATGAATATGTTTCGTTATCGCGATAAGATGGGACTGCTCAATGCGGATTTTGTCAAAGTCATCAACGGATACTACCAACAAAACACTCATTTGGACTTTGTAAGTTTCGGAAGTCCAAATTTCTACAACGAGTTTTTGATTGAACTATGTTTCAGACATCAACAATGCAGTCGTATATTGACCATGCTAAGAAGTTGCGAGTGATGTACAAATTCGACTCGGAGTCTAAGGAATCGACTGAAAACGGAGCTGCCCACGCGGAACCAGCCAAAAAGACCCAAAATGAGGGAGGAAGTGGTCGGAAGATTGCGAAAGCCGTCCGAAAGAGCACTCCAAAGATTGGAGAAACGAATACACCGAAATCGGCAACGATTACTTCAATTTTTGCCGCTTCCAGCCCAGCTACCACGGCTACCGTTCCGACCTTTGGAGACATTTCCATGATTGGAAAGTCCACTCCGGCTCCGATACCGAAAAAGCCAGCTGCTGAGGAGGAGGAAACCGTCACTCCAGCTCCAGCAGCAGCAGCCCGCAAGCGAGCAATCCGAGGAGGAGGTCCACTTGGTGGCTCTGAATCTGTCGTTTTCAAGGGAGCGAATGGCGAGGAGAAGGGTAGGTTCTTACTAGGTTATATGATTGCAAGACCCAAATCCCCATTTCAGCTCCATCCACTTCTACCGCAACCATACCACCAACCACCATAAAGTTCCCAGAGCCTAGCAAGGACTTCTGGACGAAGAAAAGCGATGCGCCGGCTGCTCCAGCCGATACTGGCTCTCTGTTCGCGTTCCTAGGCAAAGAGTAAGCGCGCTCTACAGATATCCTCATGTAGTTATCAGAAGTTCCAGCTCAAACGCCACGTCGCCACCAAAATTCAGTGGATTCTCGTTTGGAAAGAAGGACGAAGGAAATGAGAAGAAGGAGGAGTCACCAAAGGCTCCTGGAGCCTCGTTGTTTGGTGGCTTCGGAGCCAAGACTTCTGAAACCGCTCCCGCAGCCGCCACAAAGCCACTGGTCTTCGGAGAAAAGTCTTCAGAATCCACATCACCACCAAAGCCATTCGGCTTCTCATCTTCCATCTTCGGCTCCACCACCACCACCGCATCATCTTCTGACGCTACTGGAGCTCCAAAGCTCTCGTTCGGATCTACTTTGGGATCCTCGGCACCAGCTCCAGCTGGAAGTCTCTTCAGTGGATTCGCCGGTTTGGCACAGAAGGCGATGGCCGGTCAGAATCAGGAGAAAAAGGATGATGACGAGGAGGCAGAGTACGTGCCACCAAAGGCTGAAACTGTGGAAAACGAGGAGCCAGATGCGATTTTGAGCAGCAAGTGAGTTAAAAAGTTAGATAAAATCAGCAAAAACTGAAAGAGACAAAATTTCCCGTAATTTTCCGAAAAGTTTTATCATAATTTAGCGGTTTCCCCTGCATTGTTTAGTAGATCAAACAAAATTATACTCCAAAAATGACAAATTTCAGAGTCTCGGTGTTCAAATTCAACGGAAAAGAATACACAAAGCTGGGAGTCGGCATGTTGCACGTCAAGAACACTGACGGCAAGCACAGTCTGCTGATCCGTGCCGCCACGACCACTGGAACCGTCTGGCTCAACGCGCTTTGCAACAAGGCCATGAAGGCGACGAAGGTGGACGATAAGGGCGAGAGAATCCGTCTGACGTGTCCAGCATCGGCTTCCGAGATGGCCACTATGATGATCCGATTTGGAACTGCCGAAGGAGCCAAGAAGTTCACTGATAAGGTCGAGGAACTCACCAAGTGATCTACTTTTTCTAAAGCCATTTTTTAACGTTTTCCCCCCGATTTTCTGTTGCATAACCGTCCCGATTTTGACCCCGATTATTTTATTTTGATTTTATTATTGTCGTCTTTAGATGTTTCTCTGTTGTTTCCCCGGCCCGTTGCCCAGTCATTCCATTTTTGACTTACCGATTGATTTCTTTCCCTTGACCGTACATGAATTTTGTGGATCAAAACTTTGAAAAATTGGAAATTTGAGTTCTTTTAAATCGAAAAAGGTCAACAAACAACAAATAACAAAAAATCAGTATCCCCGCCACCCCTTATTCCTCCTTGGCCACTGGCTCGGGAAGCTTTGGCAGCTCGACGCGAGTCTTCAGGGTGATGGCCGGGAACGAGCCGGATCCACCGGCGGCGTCGGCTTCCTTCTGCGAGTAGGGCACCTCTTTGAGCGTCTTCACACGGTTCTTGTGCAGTTTTGTCTTTCTGTGCAGTTGTCGCGTCTTCTCGTCGATGAAGTGTCGTTCGCACTCGATGCAGTAGAACTGGCCGTTTCCGGGAAGGTCGTAGTCTACCTGGAAGTGGAGAAATTGGGTCTTGCGACTGAAATTTAGCGATTTTTTAACAAAAAAGATTTTTAAATATTTTTTTGATAAAAGCAACTCGTCTCACCTCCTGATTGAGCAATTTGGCAGCCTTCTCGGGCTTCATATCCTCATGGATCTGATCCAGATCCTTTCCCGGACGTTTCCGAGTTTTGTTCGAGATTGTGTGCTTTCTCTGACCTCCACTTGGCATTTTTGAGAGCTGAAATTGGAAATTGGGACTTGAAAGAAACAAAACAAACGGGGAAAAAGGTAAAAATCAGAAGAAATTCAACTTCCAATAACTTTGAGAACATTGAACTAAAAATGCCTGGAATTGTAGGTTTCAAATTTTTTATTTTTTTGGGCATAAAAGGAAAACGACGAGAGAAGGAGAGACAAGAGAGACAAAAAATAAAAAGATACACACATACGGCCAAGTGCCGTACCGTCCTGTACCGCCCGAACGGTTTGAAACGGAGGAAAACAAGGCAGTTGGATGGGGCAAAAAGAAGCGAATATCACTGATAACACACCTCTTATCAACTAGCTTCTAAACGTTTTTTTTGGGCGAATTTCTGAGGGGAAACGGCGAAAATCCGGAGACAAACGTGGGTGAGAGATGGAGGGAATTAAAAAGATTTTTGGAGAAAATTCTAGAAAATTTCCCGGGGGATTGGTGTGAAAATGGAGAAAGGGGAAATGCGACCAAAATTCGACAATGAAATAGACACATGATAAGGTGATAAGAGGACAAAATAGGGGGGAGATCACACACCAAATTATAGAGAAAAAGTTCCAGAAGTGGTAGGACCCAGTACAGAAGAGAGTTGGAATCATGCTTGTTGGGCGACCGGATTGCTAGGGTCTTCGCCCAGACGGGATGTCGAAGACGACTGATGGAATAGGAATGTCGAGGAACCGAGGCCTGCCATGTGACCGCAGATCAGAGGAGCGATCTGGAAATGATAGTGTGAAATTTTGTCCTTGTTTCATCATTTTTCAAGAATCAATTCGGAATTTTTGAAGTACCCAAGCTGATTTTTTTTGGATAAACATAAAACGATTGAAAAACAGCTAACCTGGTGCCAACTATCTCCGAAGAACTGCTTCTTTATCTTGAAAAACACGGCAGCTGTGAGAAGAGCATCGGATCCGGCCTGATGACGAACTCCTTGTCGTTTCACATCCAACTGATCGGCAACTTCTTGAAGTCCTCCCTTCAGCTTAGCGTTCACGCAGTTTGGCGTTCTCAGCAGAATCTTTATGTCGAAACTGCTTGGGAACAGGGCTTTGTGGTAGGCGAAGAACGAGTTTTCCTACAAATTTTGATTATTTTCGTAAACTTTTCAACAAATAATACCTCTTTTGGCAAATCTCCCAACGTGATGCTCTTCAACAAGTATCCAAAGTCGTAGCCGGAAGAGAACGTAAGCCATGTGACCCGTGGATCCGTTATGAGACCAGATGTCGTCAGGAACTCGCCGAATACTGCAGTTGGAATGCCGTTGCACTGAAGTGCGGCGAAGTCTATGCCAGCGTGTCGGAGCATCTCAACACTTTCATGCGAGAACATGTCTTCGGCGAAGGAGAAGTTGAAGTTGAACTGCCAGACGTCGCCCGTCGGCGGCAACTCTCCCTTGTCGTTAACCATTGCGAACCCAACCTGAAACGAGTTCTTCTACATTTTTCACAGATGTTTTCTTATTCACCAACCTGTATTAACTTCAACATGTTGACATTGCAGTAGACTTGCTGATAGTTGAAATCCTCTTTGCTTCGGAAGGTGCCGAGCGGCGTGGCCACCACTCCGGGGAATTCTGTGTCCATTGCCACGTAGGGGTAGTCTTCCACGAAGCTGCGGATTCGTGCAAACTCTTCCTCCACGTTCGTCATGTACACATTGTGGATTTTCACTTCTGGTCCACTACTGCTCGACGCCATTCTGATGATTTCTGGAAAAATGGAGATTGAAGGTGGCATCGGTAAAAAGATACGGAAGAATAACGAAAAAAGCGACAAATTATCTATTTTCCTACATCTAGAAGTTGATTTCACTTTGTGAGTTCGGGAAATTGGTTAATTTTGAAAACATTGGTTTTTCTAGCTGATTTTCAAGATTTTCAAGATTTTTCAAAGTCGGCCGACTGAAAGAGCACACAGATTTTTGATAAACGTCTTCTTTTGAATGAGTTTGCCACGTTTTCCCTACTCTAAACTGCAGAAATCTTCGAAAATTGGGATTTTGCCGAAAGCCAACTTTCAACAGCTCTCATCCCTTTTCTACGATTCTGACGGATAAAATAAGGACAGGAAATCGATGATTATCAAATTTCGGATAATTAAAAGTGGAAAAACTAAAGACTGGCGCCCAAAAACCCGGGGGAATCAGGGAGAATCGATTTTCGGCGCGAGGCAAAAATTGAGTTCAAAGGCGCATCGGGTTTCTCTGCGAGGCGGGTCTCGCCACGATTAGAACAACTGCAAGTGTTGGCCTGTTGCCAAGTCGGGAATGTGTGGACGATTTTACGTGTGATTGGACGGCTTTTGATAATTTTCAAAGAAATTTGAGTTTTATTGGGGTTTCGGGTGATTATAAGTAATCTTTCGAGCTTTTTGAAGCGTTGCTGATCATTTTGGACCCAAATTGACCCTAGTTTGCCCAATTTCCCACGGTGTTTCATCGTAATGATGAAAATTTCTGTCTTTCTGTGCTGAACTTTTTTTTTCCAAGTTTCTCTTCTTTAATTTTATGATTTACAGGTAAAATGCTGAAGTTTGCCGTCGCCCTGTGCCTTGTCGCCTCCGCTCTTTGTAAGTTGATTAAAAATTTTATTTAAAAATACAAAATATACAATTTCCCTGTTTTCAGGCGCCAAGTGCGAGTCGTCAAAGTACTCGGCTTCGTCGTTCTCGACCACCGACGGCTTCTTCCACTACAAGACCACCTTCATCACCGAGTTCACCCTTCAGTGCGCCAACAACCCGAAGAACATCCAGTACACCGCCGAGGTCAACGGCCGTCTGATCCCAGTGTCCATCTCCGACGAGACCGCCAAGCACCAAGTCTCCTGGACTCTGGAGCACGCTGACGCTGGAGCTCAAACTTTCAACATCAACGTTTTCGACGAGGAGGGTCTTGCTCAATACCGCAAGAACCAGGCCACCAAGCCATTGTTCACCCTTCAGCAGAGCCACTCTGTGAGTTTTTTAACCGAGAAAAGCAAATGAAAAATTGATTTCTTCTAGGGACTCGACAGAAAGTCGCCAATCTCCTCTGAGACCATTGCCGTGATCCTTGCCGTCGTCGGACTCTACTACGCTATCCGCCAGAAGACCGAGCTTGTCCACTAGACGCTAGAGACGAAGATCCCCAACATTTCCCTCGATACTGGTCAACTTTTCATTTTGTTTTGTTTTAAAATATGTGGTTTTTCCTTTTCTAATTTATTTCTATTCGCTACCCCTGCCCATGTACCGTAATGTATTTTTAGCAATAAATGTATGAACTTTAGAACGTTCATCTAGGTAAAAAGAACCTCTGAATATTTTTTCTAGGCTCCCTAAATCTAGAAAAATGTCCTGTTCAGAAATCCAAAATCAAAAAATGTTACTCGCGCGTGGCTTCTACGGTCTTCGGGTTGGAGTCAGAAACTCGGAAAGAATCCTGTGCAGCTTCATCACTCCACAACTACAGATCCCAACCACCTCCACCACAAGGACGATTCACACGACACTGATCCGAAGGGATGCTGATAAGAAGCCCGATGACAAATGGAAATGGTTCCATATGACAATGTCAGACAAGCAGAAAGCAGAAAAAACTGCGAAAATCGAACAAATGAAAGCAGAAGAGGCACCGAAAGGTTTGATGGCCAAAGTGAAGTACTACTTCAAACGCTACTGGTACATTGCCGTTCCGGCCCATGCAGCGTCTTGTACAGCATGGTTTGTGGCATTGTATCTTGTGGTGAAGAGTGGAGTGGATGTGATTGCAATGTTGAAATGGATGCACATGCCGGATGCCATTGTGGAAAAGGTCAAGAATACGCCGAAGGAGGCTGGAGTCATTGTGGTGGCGTTGATTTTGTATAAGGTATGTTTTTCACAACGAAAGTTGAAAAATTGCTAATTTCGATCACTTTTTCAGATCGCCATGCCATTCCGCTACATGACGACTATGCTTCTAATCCAGAGCACATTCTGGACGCTTCGGAAAATGGGAAAGTTGCAAACAGCCAGAGAGGTCGAGTTCAAGGTGCGGACAGAGTACGAGAAGAACAAGTCGATTTATGGAAGAAAGTGGTATCGGTGAGTTTCTTTTTGCCTCAAAGTTATCAAAAAACTGTCAAAAAATGCTGGAATTCACACTGTGCTTCCAGTTACCGCCACCTCGGAGTTCGCAGTGTAAGCCGAAAGAACAGTGTCCATGCGACAAATGCTCAATTGGGACAAGTGGAACGACTGCATCGAGAGCACGAAAAATTGAATCGGAAAGTGGAGACAAAAGACAAAAAAGACTAGTAACTTCCAGCTGGAATTTGGAAATTTCTTCGTTTTAGAAGATGCATTTGTTTATTTTTCTTCCCCTCTCATTTTTCGAGTTTTAGGTCAAATTTCGCTTGTTAGATCTGTTTTTCACTGTTTGCCGTTGCCATAAAAACCAATAAATTCTCAGATTATTTTTTAGAAAGTTCCTAATTTTTTTGAAAGCTTACTGGACAATTTTACCATTTTTCTATTTTTTTTTGTTGATAACTGATAAGGGGAATTATCGATTTATCAGGTTATCACTATTCTTCTTTCTTTCTCTATGCTGACCACAGTGATTCGGCGGACAATGGCGACTGGACGACACTTTGTGAGATTTTGAAAAAAAAAAGCTATTCAGTATCCATGATACCTGATTCCAGATCGCAGTATGCCAGATGACCAGTGGAAACAACTTGGAGGCCAACTTCGAAACGGCAAAGAGCATGATTGAGAGGGCTGGAGAGCGGAAGTGTGAGGTACAAAAGAAAACAAAATGACCAAGTTCTCATTGAAAAAACTTCCAGATGGTCTTCTTCCCGGAATGTTTCGATTTTATCGGTGTCAACAAGGAGGAGCAAGTGGATTTGGCGATGCCAGCTGACGGGGAGTACATGCAGAGATATCGGTGAGTTTTCAAAGTTTTCATTCAAAAAATGGAGCTATAAAGCAAATTTTTCTAGTGACCTTGCCAAAAAACACAACGTCTGGCTGTCTCTGGGCGGGCTTCACCATAAGGACCCATCAGACCACGCCCACCCATGGAACACTCATCTGATCATCGATTCGAACGGGGAGACTCAAGTGGAGTACAAGAAATTGCACTTGTTCGATTTGGAGATTCCCGGAAAGGTTCGACTGATGGAGAGTGAGTTCAGTAAAGCGGGTACTCGGGTAAGTGTTCTCTATTCAAAATCTAGGCCATAGCCTTCTTTTTAGACCATTCCACCCGTGGACACACCCATCGGACGTCTGGGTCTTTCGATCTGCTACGATCTTCGCTTTGCCGAGCTAGCCCTCTGGAATCGCAAAAAGGGCGCTCAACTGCTCTCCTACCCGTCTGCGTTCACTCTGAACACCGGATTGGCTCACTGGGAGACGCTCCTTCGTGCCAGAGCCATCGAGACTCAATGTTATGTGGTTGCGGCGGCGCAAACCGGGGCTCATAATCCGAAACGACAGAGTTATGGACATGCGATGGTTGTGGATCCATGGGGAGCTGTGGTGGCGCAGTGTTCTGAGAGAGTTGGTGGGTATTTTCGGAAAGTTAGATCTACTATGACACTCTTTCAGACATGTGTTTCGCGGAAATCGACCTCTCCTACGTGGACAGTCTCCGTCAAATGCAGCCAGTCTTCGCGCATCGTCGCAACGACCTCTACACTCTCCATGTCAATGAGGCTCTGGATCAAGAAGCCCAAGACTTGAAGTTCGCCGGATTCACCATCCCAACCAGTCACATCTTCTACAGTACTCCACACATTTTTGCGTTTGTCAACTTGAAACCGGTTACTGATGGACGTAAGTTTGCTCTGCGTTGAAGTTTGCAAAAAAAACGCATTTTTAGATGTTCTGATCAGTCCGAAACGCGTCACTGCTCGTCTAACAGATCTTTCCGATGAGGAAACCGCCGATTTGTTCATTGTCGCAAAGAAAGTTCAGGCGATGTTGGAAAAAGTGAGCGTTTTTGGGGTTTTGGCAAATTCTTGACAAGATCATCAATTCTAGCATCATAACGTGGCAGCGTCGACAATTTGCGTGCAAGATGGAAAGGAGGCTGGACAAACTGTGCCGGTAAGCGAAAAATCGAAAAAAAAAGAGAAAAATGATGAAAAATGGCGTAGAAACCACAAAATCAGGAAAACCCGCCAATTTTCAAAAAAGTAGATCAATTTTGGAGAAAAAAAGTTTTGACCTTTTGATAGCATTTTTTCTCCTTTCCAGCACGTTCACATCCACATCCTGGCCCGCCGAGCTGGCGATTTCGGAGACAACGAGATCTACCACGAGCTCGCAAATCATGATAAGGATCAGCAGAGAAAGCCGCGGAACTCGGAGGAAATGGCTCAGGAAGCTCAGATTTACAAGGGACTCATGTAAAAATTTGAGTAGAAAGTGTGTAAGAATTAGAAAAAATTACATTGTATTTAAATCAAACCTGAATTATCACATTGTCACCCATAAATGATACACCAAAAAGTCAATAATCACAGTGAAAACCTAAAAACACCTTCCGGCTAGTCACAAAATCAGAAAAGTGACAAGAGGAAGTACAATATTGTCCATGGACTGTATGAACGCCTCGAGAAGAGAGGCAATCAAGGAAGCGGCGACGATGGATACGGTGCCGGAGGGACGGAAGATTACGAAGGCGTTGGTGAGCAGCAGGAAGGAGAGCATTGAGAAGAGCATTGCCAACGTGCCTTCTAGCGATTTTTGGCTTCTGGAGGATAGGAAAGTTCAAAATTTTAATTTTTTAAGGTTAAAAACGCACCCATTCCACTTGGTCCTTCCCCACTGTGACCCAACAATCGCAGCCATCGAATCCCCAACTCCCACAGCTGCCACCCCAGCAAAATGCGCCAGCGTTGGCTCAAAATTTTCTGCTCCAACGTTCGAAGAGATCATCAATGGTAGAAAGATGCCGATGAGTAGGTAGATTGGAGTGAGCAACAGTGTCGAGTCTTGTGCGTCTTTGAAGATGAGCAAATGCTCATTGAGAACGGGGCCCCATGGTGGGACATTGTAGAACCGTAGCAGCTCTACGAGCACGAATATGCACAGCCAGAGCCAGGCGCAAAGCCATGAGAATAGTGGGGCATAGAGCAGGCCGGAGATGTAGATGAGGGAGACTGTTAGGTGGAAGAACTTTCTGGAAAGACACCAATTGGAATTTTTGAAGATTTCGCTGTGTATCGCTGATTTCGTTGCACCTACCTGTGTATCGTAGAACTCCTGCCAATCGATGTTATATAGACACAAAAAATCACCGAAACCGCTACGTTCGCAGCCCAGAACAATAATATGTACATTCTGAAACTTCCAGTTTCAGGTTCCCGTCATAACTTTCATATTCCCTACCTACTCCACGATTTTCCATCTCCAGCACACATTTCGAAAAGTAGGTGGAAGGTGCCAATTATGGATCGATCCACTAGATTTGAGAAAACGAAAAGGGCGGTGGGAAGGCAGATTGCGAAGATTCCATTGATGAGGATGGGGCGGCTGGAAAAAAGGACATTTTTGATAAAAACTGATAGAAATTACCTTCCAAAAATCACTGATAATCCCACAATCACCACCGTAGAAACCGTTGCCACAACCACCAAACTGCCGTATTCATCGCCGAGCATCTATCTGAAAAGGTTATAAAATGATAACAGAAAATTTCTAAGAAATCAAGATAAAAATCTGTGACTTTCTAAACATTCTTGAACCAATATTTCGGGATATGATAACATTTTACAATTTATTAGGTAAGTAGTTGGGTGCTGATAAAGTGATAGGAAAATGAAAAATGAAAAATGACAGATGATCATTGACATTGAAAGCTTCAAATTTACAGTGAAATGGTGGGAATTAAAATTTGAAAAACAAAATTCACAGAATTCGTCGAGACAGAAGACATTTGGAGCAATTTATTGAGCAGGATTCTGTAAAATTAATTGTTTTTGTTTCACAAATTTCCATAATTTCCATTACTTGTGTTTTTTCTAATCTCCAGAACCCCCATTTTTCATCTCATTTTCCTTTCTCCAATTCCCTCCAATATTCATTTGTGTTTCTCTGCTTCTGTCTTTCCATTCCACCGCCACCACACCCCCACTAATTATTGAAATGCTCCTCCGTGGGCTCCTTCTCTCCTAGTGTCTGTGTCTCTTCCCTTTCTAAATTCTTTTTCTTCCGTGCTCCCAGAATTCATTCCAATTTCCAACCGACAAGAAGTATAAAAAGAAAAGGAGTAACCCCAGATTATCGGGTTGTCATGGAGAAATGAGCTTTAGGGATCAGAGCAGGTCTCCGAGCTCTAATTTACTTTCGGAAGAGTATAAAGTCAAGTCTGCAGATGTAAATATCAAATTATTATGTGTGTATACAACCGGAAATTCGCCAGAGATTCGAAGGAAAGTCGAAATATTCGGCTTTTAAGATTATCTGCTCTTGGAGCTCACGGCTCCGAGGCGGGGAGCAGATGTGCGGCAAATATGGAAATTAGAGTTATGAGCATCCGGGTCTTATCTGCTCATTATTCGGGTGCTAATTGGAAGGTTCCAAGCGTGCTTGATTCTTACAAACGCACTCTGTTCAGAAGTTTTTTTTCAAAAGGGCAAATCCTTTTTACTTTCTTCAGATTCTCCGGAGTTAAATGAATTTCGATGAACATCTGGTGCCCATGGTGCCCTTCTTAAAAATCATCATCTAAACGACAATTCGAATCCAAATCGAATCCTGAATCATCATCAATCCTCTTTTTCCCTTCATCCGTCTGCAAAACGCCTCGGAGCCACATGTTTTTCGGCTCTCCGGGTGCCGTAAAAATGTGTGCGTCGGTCGGGACATTGAAGATGGGACGGCAACTGTCCGAGGTCAGTGTGTAGTGTAGAAGAAGGCGAACAGCTGACACTGTATAGTTGAGAGGAAAGAAAGTCGAGATGGGAACCGCGTGATTGACAGGATTGTGGTGTTGTGCAGTGACAAGAAGAATCGAGTTCCCGGAAAAGTTCCAATGTTCAGAAAGTGCCCGCGGAGTCCTCGTTACCCCCAACAACCCCGTCTTCTTTTCTTTCTCCTTCATCTTCGCATTTTCAAGGCCTCGTCCATAAATATCTGATGATAACACCTCCAACCCGCCTCTCCATTTAACACGCTATTTCTCAATTTGTCGCTGTCGAGTTGTTGCGTCGACCACGGCCCGAGAGCGCCAAAAAGAGCCAGCGAGGAGAGGAAAGAGCCAAGCAGAGCGGGGGAGAAGGGCGCCTCGTTGACCGTGTGAAATGACGCATTGGGAAAGGTCTCCGAGCCAGGAGGTACCGGGTATTTGGGTACTCATGGAGCGATAAAAGTACCGTAAAAAGAGTGAGGCTCTTTTTGCAAAGGTTTTATTGATTTCGCTGGTATCGTTGCAAAACGCAAACATGTACAACTACAGAAACGCTCATTTTATTGTAGCGATTCGTTTTTGTAATTTTTCAAGTTATCCAAACTAAAAAACTGTTTTTTCAGCATTACAGCTTGTTAACCAACTCCAAAACTACCATTTCCATCTTAGAAAAACATGTTTTCCACCGATTTTCCCACAGGACAATATTTAGAACTCCCGCCGGCCTAAGTGAATCTCGGCCCAGGCTTCCTCAAGGTAACAAAGACTGTGGCAAAGCATTCACTTAGACGGCGATGGCTCAGGAATAAGAGGAAGTTGGGGAAAGGGGGGGGGAGGTCAGGGTGACATGCAAAAAAGAGACATGAGCTCCGAAGAGAGCCGCGCGCGCATTTCCGGACATGTCTCTTTGCACCACTTTCATCCTAAACCCGGGGAAGGGACGACCTAAACCAACCTCTTCAGAATATCAAGACTCCTCTTCGTCTCGGAGCTCGGCGAGCCGAAGTAAATGGGCGGCGAGCTGGACGAGATCCGAGTTAGCGAGTGATAAGAGTGATACGGAGAGCTGGCCAGGCAGCTGGAAGGAGTAAATGAGGGGGACGGGCGAGCCGAAGGAGTGTCAGTGTGAGCCCAGAGCCAAGTGGACGGAGAGCAGAAACATCGAGAAGAAGGGGGCGGGGCTGGAAGACGCCTCGGACGGAGCAGAAGAGGGGGTGGAGTCTCATTTGTGTAACACGGATGAAGAAGGTCAGCGAAAGGAGGGTAAGGGGGCTATTACAATTTGGTGATTGGCATTTTGAGGTAATGGGTATGAGAATTGGTGGTGCATTTGAATTTGAATTTGAACACGAAAAATTCCAAAAATATCGGTGAAAATCTGAGGATCTCAGAATTTGTCCACGTCTTCTAAAATTTCAAAAGTCATTCTCGACCTAGGTTTGTTTTTGTTCAGCTTCTTATTGTCTTCAACTTTTTCAAAAACCCCATTCCGCTCCAATCCTCTGCCATTCTCCAAAATCGCCGTCACTTCATCTGGCTAGTCGCCCTCCCCGCTTTGTTTTTCATTGAAATGCGCAAATTCTGTGTCCGTCTCTCGGCGGCGATGAGAAGACGCAGAAGGCGTGGAAGCTGATGAGAATTCTGATGACGACGGGGGGAGCTGGCTGGGGAGACAAGGAGGAGAAAATGAAGAAGAAGAAGAGAAGGATGGGGAGGAAAATTGGTAAAATAAATGAGAGAAGACAAAACAAACAAACAGAGTGAGGAAAGGAAGGAAGTTGAACTGAAGAAGACGCTTTGGTTTAGGAAGTTGGAAACTTGAGGAATTGAGTGCGCTCTAATGAGGAATTGCAGAACTTCCAGGCTCCACTGACAATTGGCTCCTACTGACACCCTATTCACTCCGAATCCTCACTTTCTCATCAATCTTCCCAATCATTTCCTCCACTGCCGCTTTCCTCGCTTTCCTTATCATTTCCCTCTGCTCATCCACCAAAACCAGTGGTTTTGGTGTGAAAATTGAATGAAACGTGGCACGGATCACCGATTCAATGTCACTTTGAGTGTCGATTGCTTGATCTTGATCGTTTTCTTGAGCTTCAGAGGGAGCAACATCGTTATAAGAGGACATTATCAGTTGGAGCGGTTTCTTCTAGAAAAACGGGAAGGTTCGACTCGCAATGAAGATTCGATTTGAAGCACACTTGCAGAGAAGTGAAGGAATCACAGCAGATACAGCAGAAACAGTCAACGGGCGCTCAAAACAGTTCAAAACGGAGGAAAAAGTCCAGAAAACCATCCAAATTAGTTCATAATCATGCAGAAATCATACATATCCCACATTTTCCTCCAAATCATGCCACATAGCTCTTATTTTTCACAGCAAATAACCCATTTCGCTTTTTAGTTTTCAAGTTCACAGTTTTTCACGTCAAATCAAAATAAACTAACCTCCACCTCATCCAAATCCACATTTTCCAATTGCTGGAGAAGCTGGATATCGTCTTCGTTCAGATCGGCTCCTTCAGTTTCTTTGATGTGTTCCAGGCGTTCACGCATTGCTGTCAGATTGCTGGAAAGTTTGAAACTCAAAAAACTGCTTGAAAATCTTGAAAATCACCTCAAATTCGCTCTGGCATTCTCCAGAATGTCATCCAGTGACTTCTCCAGAACTGGTCCATCATCTTCAACGTCTTCTGGAGCCGCAATTGGGACTTCTGATTCATCGAACGATTGGCGTGGCGTTTCTGGGGTCAGTTTTATGCCTTCTGGAAACAGAATTTTGTTGGAATTATGGATTTTTTTTGTACCTCCAGTCTGCAAATTTGCCTCCGGGACCTTGGACTCCGCCTCCTTCTTCTCTTGTTTCTCAAGCATTTTTCGGATTTCTTGAAGTCGTTTTCGACGTGCGTCCATAGACGCGAGTTTCTCGCGGATCAGGGTGTTGACTTGCTCTTTTCTGGAAGAAAAATTATCGTAGAATGCGGTTTTTGCAAGGAATTGAAGGAACAGTATCAAGGGATCTCTGCGTCTAACTATTTCCTATTATTGCTCAGTTGTTCAAATTCTAAATCCATCAAAAGATACCGAAAGATCTTGCTCTCCCGTCTAAGGTGTAATAATCCAGAGAGCAGACCGGTGCCAGGTGCCCAAAGCTTTCGGGCCGAAGGGTTCGGGTTCCATCGCCGAAAAATCAAAAGGAGAGAGAGAGAGTGTAAAAGTGTAAAAGTACTGGGATAGAGAATCCGAGCATCGGTGAATGTTTGCTGCTCCGCCGTCGACCAGCGGATATCTGTTGGCATTGTAATAAACCGGAATCGCCCCGAGCAGAGAGGAGTCTATTCACTTTTTACACAGAGGCAGAAAATTGGAGGTTGAGAATTGGGGAATGGGGGAGGATATTGCGAAATGAAAACTACACGAGTTCAACAACAAAAAACTGTATTGACTCACTTCTCCATCTCCTTCTTGATATTCTCTCTAATCTCGTTCCTCCGCTTTTCTTTCTCCTCTTCATTCAACTCGGCCTTCTCTTGAGTCTCCTCGATCCTCGGAACCCTCTGATTGTCATCCAGAGTATCCTGTTCTGCCGATGGATCCAAAGCGGGGTTTTCGTCGACACTCATCTGAATCCCGAGCTCCAAGCACTTCTTCTGCAGCTCTTTCAGCTCCTTTTCCTGCTTTCCTGTGGATTTCTTCAAAGCGGCCACTGAAAATTGAAGGTTGAGGAATCAGAAATATAGTGAACACTTACTTTTGTTGATCTTGAGCATGACTTCCGCTCGAACACGTGCAGCCTCTTCGTCCAGATCCTTGGCTCTCTTTTCACGGTTCTCCATCATCACGGACTTCTTCTTCTTTTGCAATTGCAACCTCTCCACCAATTTCTCATTGAGTTCCGATGCCGCCACAGCTGCTTCCGAAACCTTCTTGAGCTCCAGAAGTGCCTCCTGAATCTCGGCCATCACTTCATTACTTGCTGGATCTCCAGGCGCCACTTCTTCAGAATCTTCTGCAGGTTCTTCTGGATTCTCAGCTTTCCGTGCTTGTTTTTCCTTTTCCTCCTTCATTTTTTGAGTGTCTTCTTCGATTTTCCGCTCGAAATCCTTGGCAATGTCTAGTGTGGCTTGCTCATGGATTCCCTATGAATTTCAACATCAAATTAATAGAACTTCTTATTGAAAACTTACCACAATGGTCTTCAAAATATCCATATACTGTGCTTCTTGCTTGGAAATCGCATCATAGGCAGCCAGAAGTTGCTGCATGTCGTTTTTTACGTCCTGGAAAAGGAATATGAGCTTCCAGTTTTCTTTTTGCAAAACTTACCTCATTTTGCTGTGGATTTCCAACTCCCAACTCGCGAAGTGCCTTGGCAATTTCTTGTTTTTTCGATCGAATGTCTTCGATGGATTGAAGGATTTTCTTACGGCGGGTGATCTGAAAACTTGAGTTTAGCAATGCACTAATATCTCGAAAACGTACCAAATTGTCATCCATCAGCTGAGGAAGCTCAATTCCGCTCATTTTGGTTATTAGGGAGTGAGAAGAGAGTTCTGAAAGTTAAAATGTTCGAAAACTTTGAAAAAAAACGGACAATCGAAGAAAACATCTAGAAATCACAAATTCCATTCCTTCCTCTCCAAAAACTATACAGTTCCATTAGTACTCATGCCTAGAGGGGGGAGGACAGGTATAAACCAAACACGGAAAGTTATACAGAACGGGCCGAATCGGAGAGACGGTAGACACGAAAAGAGGGAACAATTGATCGGTGCGGGTTTGTTCCGACCGGAGCGAAAGTATGCTAAAGGAAGAAGAGGAATCGGGGCGTGTGAGTCATTATTATGCACTATGGGAGTGGGTGGTAGAAGGGCGTGGTGGAAATGGAAAGGTTCCAGAAATGACAGGCGGAAGGGTGATTAATGAGGGGAGATTGATCTCGGTATCTAGATGGGAAAGTGTTCTTCTGCTAATATCGGATGAATTTTTGATTTCTTGGGAATCGATTTTGAAACGTACAGCTTTCCCAGCAAAAATTTGGATTGAAGAATGGGCAGAAAACTATAACTTTCTGAATTTTCAGCAAAAACAAGTCTTAGGAAGAGTATAAAACACTTTCCTTTCCTTCCTAGACTACCTCCTAATACCTAACTGATAAGCAACTTCCAACCTATCATCATAAACGTATAGTTTGCTGCTCTCGGAGCCAGGCACCCAGCCGAAATTTTCAAAAATATACTTTTTTCCAACAGAAAATGTGAATGGGAGACCGCTGGAGACACTGTTTGTCGTGGAGCTTATCAGTCACCGGAAGACGAGAAATGAGGGGAAAAATGGGTGTTTGTCGAGTAGTTAGGAGGGAAGAAATGAGGAATGGAATTCTGGTTGGAAAAACAGGATATTTTGAAATTGGGTCTCATGAACAATATTTGGTAAACAGCTACCGTAACTCGTGATTTCCGTGGGAAAATACGAATAAAAATTTAAAAAATAATAGTCAGGGTTAGCGAAAACCACATGCAGAAAACAAAAAATTCAACACAAATCGAATGAAAATGACAAAAATTCATAACCAGGCATCACAAAACAACAAAAGAAACAAAAGACATTCAATAAAACTTTCGAAAAACTCACTCTCCTACTCGACCCATTTGAAAAAGTTGCATTTCTCTTCACTGGTAAATGGCAGTGAACATGTGTAGAACTTCTTTCCCTTGTTTGGACCCTCTTTTTGAACAACTTTGATGATGGCTTTCGCTGGTTCGGGGCATCGACAAAGGATCTCTTCTTCTGGGGGAACATCGGATTTCCGAGAAGTCGTCGTGGATTTTCCAGAAGGCTTCGCAGAAGATTTCCTTGGCGCTCGTGGCTTCTTTGGCTGCTGCGGCCTCGGATTAGGATTCGCCATACTTCCAAAGATGCTGCTCAACGAGACTATTCCGTTTTCTCCTCCGTCATCCGAACTGTCCTCGATCGTTATTTCCATGTCTTCTGGAGAAGCTGGAGCAGTTTGTTTTCGGGGACGTCCACGTGGTTTTGGAGCTGATGATGGGGGTGGGTTAGAGGATCCAGGACCACGAGGTGGAGGTCGAGGGGGACCTCCGGATCCTCCGGATCCTCCCCCAGAGGGACCACCACCAGAAGGACCTCCACCACCTCCACCGCCGCCTCCAGGTCGCTGGTTCTGATTCGGATCCTGATTTCTGTCCAAGTATCTGAAAGTAGAAGTCTAGGTTAAGCCCCAGATAAGAAAAAGAGACTCACTTCTTCAAACTAGCCGACAACATGTCAATCTTCCTCTCCGACTCCACAAACACGGCTTTATACTTGCTAATCTGCTCCGAGAGCACATCGGCCTTGGTCCTGCGTCCATCACAAATCTCCTTGAGTCCCAACTCCAAATTGGCGCGCAGATCGGGTTTACTCATTGCAAAACCGATATCATCGTATCCGTCGACCAGGGCGAGTCCTAGGAACGAGGGCATCAGTCGTCCGTCCGCTTTCACTCCAATGTACTCTCGGCTTTTGATCTTCTCGATGTGCTCAGCATGCGTGGCGTCTGTTCCAATACCGTACTTGTCCATCAGTGAGATTAGGTCGGCTGGAAATTTCTGTTATCTAGAGAAAACCTAAAAACTCTCACCTTCCGTAAGTAACTCCGGCGCCTGTGTCTTTCCATCCGCGATCTTCAACTCGAAATCACTAAATCTCTCTCCTTCCGTGTATCCAGGAATGTTTCGATTCCCCCATTTCTCATAGAGATACACCTTCAGATATCCCATATCTCTAATGCGGAGTCCCGAAGTGTGGAACTTCTCGGCACCCAGTCTCAAGTTCACCATAGTCTCTTCGCCTTGAGCGTCTTGGGATACACACGCGAGGAAGTGTCGGACGACTAGTTCATACACACGCCAGTCGTCGAATTGCAGTTGGGATCTGAATAGTTTGTATTGTGGGCGGGGCTTAATATGGATGACCTACTTATCAACAAAAGTCAGTGGATGGATCGGAGGATGCGCCTCGTCACTTTTTCGGCCGTTTCGAGGATTGATACCGTTTTGAAGGACCTCACTAGCGAAATCTCCCCAAATACTCGACTGTCTCTGCATCTCAACCAACGGTTTCAAATCCAGCCCTGCCGGGAACTTGTTTGTCTCTGTTCTCGGATACGAAATGTATCCCTTACTGTACAGCTTCTCGGCAATCTGCATCGTCGTCTTCGCCGAGAATTTCAACTTTGAAATGCCCAACTTCTCGAGTTCCACCGTATCCAGCGCCTGTGGTCTCCACTTGCTTTTTGGTTTCTTTGCTACCTTTTCGATTACGGCTTCCTTGGCTTCTTTACAATCGTCGTGAAGGATTTCTACCACATCCTTATCAAAAACTCTCGTCCGATCCCATAAAAACTCGACTTCATGTCCTTCCCGCGTGTGGTTGACTACCAGCTTCCAAAATGGCTCCGAGATAAAGTTCTCAATCATTTTGTATCGATCAGTGACAAATCCAAGGGTGGGGAACTGGCAGGAACCGTAGCTGATGACTTTGGTGGTTTCTGGAATGATGAGTTTTACCTACAGTAACCCAGAATAACCCACCAGTGTCCAGTACATCTCTGAACCGATTCCTCAAATGTAGAGTCTGAAGCCGTGTGAATGCGGATCCGATCCTTAGGTCCAACTCAGTACGGCAGTCCACCGCAGCCACAGTCTTGTCATCAAGACGAACCAAATTCCGAGCCGCTCGAGTGATGGCTTGTTTTGTGATCTCTGAGAATCTGGAACGTTTGGGTCTGACTCGAGGAAACGATAAAGAAATAGTTTACCTCGCCCTGAAAACATCCATATTCCTGTTACTCTCCCGGCAAGTCTTTACAATTTCCGCTCCAATCGCCTCTCCTTCCCGATCGCAATCCGTCCAGATAACCAGTAAGTCGTGTTGGCGGGCTTGTTCTCTGGAAAGTAATCACTATGGGATTCGTTTTAGGAGTCGAAAATCACTTTAGAGTTGTCGCAATGGGTTTCATATCAGAATTGACAGAGTGTCGAACGGGTGCATCGAAAAGTTGGACAATTGGAACAGTCTGCCAGTTGCTCATGTTCTCATGGAATTCCCAGTTCATTAGATGGCCGGAGACACTGGTCACAGAGACTACGGCGCGCTGAAAAACTTCGTTGAGGCTTTCAAACTCTCAATGCAGAGCATTTACCTGACCAAAAAGTTCCGTGGTTAGTGTGTAGATCTTGTTGAACCTGCTCCGTCCCTCTTTCCGATTTGCTGTTCCATTGGACAGAATCCCGGCGACTCCCTTCGCCACATCGTTCTTTTCGGCGACGAAGAGTACACGTTTCATAGTTTTCTACCTAGAAATCTAAAGTTTCCTGAAAATCCATGGAAAAATAGAAAAAAAAGTTAGATGTATCAATTTCGGCGAACTTTCGACGCCAAAAAATGCAACAATAGAATTCCAAAATTCCAGCAAACTTTCAAAAATCATAAAAATCTTATTGGCGAGCAGGAAAAAATTGAAAAAGGGATTAAAATCAGATTATACATGACATGATAAATATATGAATTTTCAGTAAAGCGCACTTCCTTCTTCGAGCATCTCTTCTCCTCCGACTTCTTCGTCGTCTTCTTCACCTACCACTTCGTATTCTTGACTGCCAGCAGCCATTTCTAATTGAGGGGGCGGGACCATGTAGGTGTGGTCGCCGCGGACGGGTAGATCGGGAGCTCGTCGGTTTGGTAGTATTCGGGAACGGTCCGCGACTCGGAGATCTGGAGGGAATGAGGGACCTTCGAGTTCTTCGACAGGAGTGTAACGGGGTGTTGTTCTGGAATATGAAACATTCAAAAAATAGTCTTATGACCTAGATCTTACCTAGACCTCCTCATAATAGGTCCCTTGATCACACCGGTCCGAATATGATGATTGACAATATGCCTGTCCAAATTTCTCTTCGTAATCGTCCGATAGTCACAATTCGGACACTGATACGGCTTCTCTCCGGTATGCGCCCGTTTGTGAACTTTTAGAGATGACGTCGTCCGGAACCTCTTTCCACAGTAATCACATCCGTACGGTTGCTCTCCAGTGTGGATTCGAAAGTGTGCCGCGAAGTTGTGACGGTAAAGAACCAGGCCACACGTTGGGCACTCCATTTTGGGTTTTTGACAATCGTCCGGGTTGGCGAGGGCTCCTATCACCTGGAAAATAAGTTTATTGTCTCAGTTTCTTTTTTCTAAGTAACCCACTTTTCCAGAAGGTATATAACTTAACGCCGTCGAATCCTCCCCAAACTCCAAATCGAGTTCCGGATCTTCCTGCTCATCCTCGACTTCCTTCTCCACATCCGACTCCACTTGCGACTTCAGTACCGGCGGTTCACTGTCATCATCATCGTCATCATCGTCAAATCCATCCGGAGCGTCCGTCTGCGGCTCCACTGACACTATGATCTTGGACCCTCGAGGCCCGGCAATCACCTCCTCGACATTTCGCTTCCGATCTTTCGTGGGGGATGCGGTAAGGTCTGGGTCCTTTTTGACTTCCATGGATGCCATGGAGGACTCTTGTTTCATAAGCATATCCGGCATCGAGCTGTGTAGGTCGGGCTGGAAGTTCTGTCATTGTTTAGAAAGTTGTACATTTTTTCTAGCTCAACTTACCCTTTTCTCTTGACTCCCCGAAGTGCTCGGCTGTTCGTCATCCCATTCGTCGTTTTCCACCAACTCCTCCTCATCTTCTTCATTTCCACGAGCGTTGCTTACGCGAACTTCTCGTTCGAATGCCTCCAGAAGACAGTCTTCTGTATGCCAGTAGTATTCTCGCTGGAAAATTTTAGATTACAAAAAGTGGATAGAATGTGGTTTTTTTTCTAATTTTTAAACACTAACCTTATTCCTAAAATATTTATGGCACTCTACACACAAAAAATGTCGTGCTACCGATGACCAATTCCGCTCTTCATCGGTTTTTAGCCGGCGCATTTCTGGAAAATTAGACAACTGATTAGACAAATAAGGAAATCGATGAATCAGGAATTTCAAATGATTATAAACATGTGGAATTTAAGAATAAAAATTGCAAAAAATTAGTTTTAGTATTGGAAAAGTCAAAAAGTGAGAAAAATTGAGAAAGGGATCAATAGAAGTGAGAGGTTAGAACATGCGGCGGGTGAGAGACGCAGACAATGGAGCGGGGAAACTCGTAAAAATGATGGGAAACATAGGAAAACAGTTTGAAAAAAATGAAAAAGAAAAATTTACAAATCACTCCAGTTAATCGGGTTCCGGCCGTTGTTCTCTAGCTGTTCGTTGCATTTTGAGAAACATTTACAGCCCCACCAGTGACGAGCGGATAGTGGAGATGGGTGGGCGGTCTGGAAAAAGGTTTGGTTTTTTTTTCTCAGAACGTTTTATGGAATCAAAAGACTCAGAAAAAATCCCAAACACTCACCTTGATAATTACATGTTTCTCCCGATCGATCAACGCCTCCTTTTTGTGTGCGAAGCCTCCCCAGAGCAAGAAAACTACTGGCTGCTCGGATTTCCTCGATATAATTTTGATGACAGTGTCCGTAAATGTCTGCCATCCGATTTTAGCGTGCGAATTGGCTTCATGAGCCCTCACTGTCAATGTTGCGTTGAGCATGAACACTCCTTGCTTCGCCCAGCCCAACAAGTTTCCATGATCGGGCCTTTTAAACTCGGGAACGTCGGTTTCTAGCTCCTTGAACATGTTTTTCAGTGACGGCGGCGGTTTCACTCCATTCTGAACACTGAACGACAGTCCGTGAGCTTGATTATCACCGTGATACGGGTCCTGACCAATGATAACAACACTGATCTGATCGAAGGGAAGAACGTTGAAGGCCGTGAAGATTTCCTCAGGTGGTGGGAACACTTGCTTGTTTTTTTCGAGTTCAGAATTCAGGAATTTCTCGATTTTTCCGATGTACGGCTTCTGGAACTCGTCTTCAAGGATTTTACTCCAGGATTCACTGCGAAGGACGGATTTCAGATCAATTTTGGTTGTTTTCTCAGAATCCTCCTCCATCTTTGCCTTTTTCACTGTTTCGCTCATTTTTTCCGTTGATTCGTCCAAATTCTCTTTTTCTACTGCTGGGGTTATCAACTTTCTAAAATTTTACAGTTTTTTTTGTTTGTTTTGAATAATAAATGACTAATTTTACAAAGTTTCAATGTAAAACTCACCGTTTCAATGCCGCCGACGCTTTTGTGAACATGTCCGGGATTTTGACGATCTTTGACATTTCCCAGAGGGATTTTTGATGGAAACTGCAAAAAATCAGTTATTAACTGGTTACAAACAAAATGAGATGAGGAAAATAGCAAAAATTGCGAGGAAACCATGGAAATCTCGGAAAAATCAGAAAAAACCAATGAGGAACAGAATTGTTTTCAAAAAATTGGTGGTTTCCCGCGGCTTTGGATGGCCGAGGATTTTCTCGGCCTCCATCTCTGCGCTCTCCGAGCAACACACACTCTCTCGTAGCAAGAGATGGAGCTGGCACTAACTTGCTTTTCCAATAGCAATCAAGAGTTTTGATAACCTCGAAATCAACAAAATAAAGTAGTTTTGATAATATTCGATACAGATTTCCTAAATGTTCGTTCCCAATCATCTCAATATCGATCGTTCCTCTGGAATACCCTAACGCCGTTTCTCCCCTATTTCGCCTAGCACACATTTGAATGTGTACACATGAAAATAACGACTTGAATCATTCTCAAACATCTTATCAGTTCCCCTCTTCCCTGTTCTCACGCAGTTCTCAGCAGTCTCTGATTTTTAGAACATGGATCTTTCCCAAGTGCCTGATGATATCAAAGAGCTTATTGTGGAAAAGACTCATCCTAATGCTCGGTACGTTCGATTGATTAGATTTTTCCGGATCAAAAAACCGATGAAAATTCAGATTTACTTTGAGAAAAACCGACAAAACTTTCCAATCCCTGGTGGATAACTCGCACACCAGTTACGACACGATTCACATTGGAGTTCCTGGCGGTGGTGGAATCAACCTGGATTTTGAAACAACTAGTAATGTCACCAAACAAATTGAGTATCTCCTTGCAACAAGTAGCATCTGTGAAGTTAGCACTGAGGATTCTGACACTGTGACAGAAGTCCATGGTCAAACTGATATCGAAAGATGCATCGCTGATCTTGCAATCCTGGTTAGAAGTCCAAACTGCACTATTCGAGAGCTCGTTTTTGCAGTGGATTCGTCAAACGGTGGAGTTTTTGAGTGTCTCAACAAAGAACTCTCCCAGTTCGATCACAAACTGAACCTTCGACTTCTGACATTCAACGATCAGATCACACAGGAACAAATTCTGGGTGTCCTCCAGCACGTGAATCTCGAAAATTTTGTAGATATCACTGCTAGAAAGTGTAATTACCCACTTGCAAGACTTGCTGCATCAGAGCACTGGAAAAAAGCGAAATCGATTGAGATTGGGGATGTTGATTTGCCAGTGACCAGTTTTTTGCACTTGGATTGGTGTTATATTGGGAAAATGGAGGTCAGCGAAGATGATGTTAAGAATATGATTCAAGTGAGTTAGTTAGAGTGGATTTTTTTGATAAGAACTTTTTCCAGACGTTCCTCGCAAGAGGGGAAACGTTCAAAAGTTTTTCCTATGAACCCGTCCAGCCAAATGGAAATCTAATCGTTGAGCGAGTCTTGGAAGCGTATGAAAACAAGGAAACGCGACCAGTCATTCCACATTACAATATTAAAATAGTCGGAACCAACTACCATCTGAACATAATCAATGCCCCATTGCGAGTAATGTTCAGAAAAGTAGATTCGACTATCTTTTGATCCGGATTTTTATGATCTTTGACATACTGTATTTCTATCATGTACACCACTCCCTTAATATCATGAAGTGTGAAGCTATCCAAAAATTAGGACAATTTTTGCGACAAATTTGTCTACAAAACAGCCCCGCGGGCAGCCCCTGTAATTGGAAAGCGCTAGCTTACCTCGTCATCTATCGAATCAGGAACATCTTCAGTTCTAGAGAAGGTAACAATGTGTAGGTTGAATGTCCATCCAGCTGTTGCCAGTTCATTGTTATCAAATCAAGAAGTGAAGAGTCACGAGACAGGGATCCACAGATTACTACAAGAGAATCAGTCACCTTCTGAATCGTGATAATCTCAGATCAAGAAATGATTTCAATGTGCAGGTTGAGGGTCCATCCAGTTGTTGGCACTTCATTGGT